>JAOVVB010149226.1:0-11863 GCA_028570985.1 Heterobranchus longifilis
TGTTATACCCCTATCTCACCTATGCGGTTTGACTATGTGAGGACCGACGCGAGGAAAGATGGAAACCTAATCACAGCGCCAAAACTGAATCATGATGAACCGCACTTACGGCCACCGCACGATACTGCGTAGGTGAGATAGGGGTATTAGGAGTGAACAGATTGGGCCAAACTTCGCTGAGTGATGATGGTAGAATAATTATAAAGGTCTTGACTAAAACAACATGCATGAGGTTGTTTTAGTCAACATCCCCCAACACTGTTAGTTATTAACTATAGAGTGAGGGAGACTTGATTACAAAACTGTTGACAACCCCAGTTTCAAAAAGTAAAAATGACTGCCACATACAGTATTTGTTCCATCCATTTACTAAATGAGCTGAATCTTATTAGCACAGCTCTTCAGGCAAATAGGCTTGAAGTAATAAGTGAAAATAGCTGCTTTGTGCTGGTTTAGTTAATGGATAGAACAAAAATGTGGCAGGATTTCTACTTTCTGAAGCCGGGGTTGCCCTCTTTGGCAATTACAGTCCTAAAGCAATCCAGAAAAGGACATCCACAGCCATCATTATGTTTTATGGTTACTATCCACAGAAACCTCAAACTTTTAGCATATAAACACAGCGAATTATTTCAAACAATATGTTCTCAAGTGAACTCTCTACCAAGCGCTACTCCTCTTCAACCACTCTTAAAAACATGGCAATAAATCTGCACATCCTAATGTTCTCTTTGTGTGTTCTTGGAAGGCTAAGTTTCCGAGTAAAGCATCTTTAAGAGTGTTTCAGCTTATTTGTCCTTTTTCAATGTTCTTTTCCACATTTTGTAGATTGTAACAGATTGTAGTAGATTGTTCAGACTCCAATTCGCCCCTGGCGTTCCCAGGTTTACTATAATCAATTATATCTCTGTCCCAGAGTTCTCCATCCAGTTGGGCGTGGGTGATACAGCCCAACCAGCTACCCACCCGAATCCAACTTTTTTACTGTACCAAACCAGGAGGAACAACTGACATTTTCCTGGATTAGTTGAACTCCTAACTCTACGATGGAGAATAACCCCAGTAGTTTTGTGGAGAAACTGCATTTCCCCCCATGTACAGTACTCACAATCATTCTGTTATACGTATCCTGGACCTCAATAATTATTATACAGTAGGTTCTTACCTGATTTATGTCCAAACACACTAACAAACAAAACCTTGTTATTATAAATGAAGAAAGATTTTCTACCATATCTGCATGATCAGGTATTCCTCAGGGTCCTGCCCTAAGTATTTTTAGTTTGTCACTATAATCAATGTGCCACAAATTGGTAATATTTTCCAGCATGAACTGAACTCACATTCCACCAGTGATACTTCTATTTGCACTTAATAGCTGCAAGGTGTGAGAATCAGAATACCCACTAAATTACCCAGAAATTTTACTTTGCGTTCTTCCCAACGAAACAACTATTTCATTAAATCCAACACTTTAAACCCATTAAACAGATTAATATAATCTAAAATAAGGAGATGATGCATTGCACTTTGATGCATTGATTATCAGACATTCTGTCCTTTGTAGATTTAGTGAAAACACCATGACAATGTATAGATTTTAAACCTCATATTAAGACACAATATATATTTAAAAATATAGAGTTAAAAATATTTCTCACCTGAGGGGTGCTGGAGGTGGAGAATGTGGTGTGGGTCACTGTAGTAGTTGGAGTGGTTGTTGTTGGGAGTTCAGTAGTTAGACTCTCAGCTATTGTAGTTGCTTTTGTAGTTCTAGTAGACATTATTGGGGCAGCTGTAGTTTTCTCATTAGTTATAGTTATCACGGCAGTAGTATTTGCCTCAGTAGCTGTATTTATTGGGGCAGTTGTAATCATCTCATTAGTTATCGTTATTGGGGCAGTTGTACTTGCTATAGAAGTTGTAATTATTGGGGCAAATATAGTCTCATTAGTTGTAGTCATTGGGGCAACTGTAGTTCCCTCAGTAGCTGTAGTTAATGGGGCAGTTTTAGGTAAAGTTGTATTTAGAGCTATAGAAATAGATGTAGCTACCCTTCTAGCTTTATTAATAGGGTTTATTGTGTTGAAATTAGAAGATTTGGTTACGGGTCTAGTTGCTATAGGGGCAGTTGTAGTTGTGGCTAAAGCGTTTACAGTGGTAGTTGAAGCTGATGTATCTCTAGGGGCAGTTGTATTTGGAGCTGCAGTTGTAATATAGGGCGTAGCTCCAGTTACCATACTTACAGACCTGGGTGTATGTACCCTTTTAGAACTAGTTGTCCTAATAGATAAAGGTACCAGTGCATTTGTGGTTGGAGCTCCTGTAGTCACAGGGGCAGTTGTGAATATGGTAGAGGTTTGATATTCAGGGGCGGTTGTGGTTGTTTGAGCAGATGATGTTGAGGTTGCAGTAAATGTTCTTTCACTCAGTGCTTCACTCACTGTTGGGGCAGCTGTTCTCACTCTGTGGGCAGTTGTGGGTGAAGTTCTTGTGCTTGGTGCTTGAGTTTTCCTTGCAACTGCTTGAGGTGTTATTGAGCGTTGGCTTCCTGTGGTACGTGGCTGTGTTTTCTTGTGTTTTACAGATTTGAAAGTCTTGGATGCTAAAAGCATTTGTGTTGAAATTTCAGTTATTGGTGTTGAGAGGACAGTAGAAGCAGTGGATGAGTGACTGGAGGACGAGGAGGCGTTAGAGGATTTGGAGGAGTTTGGTGCAGTTTGAAATCTGAACTGTGTAGTTTCTTTCACGGCAGGAAGTGATGTTATTGAATTGCGCCTCTCAGTGGGATTACGTGTAAACTGTGAAGTGCTCCTGCGTGTGTCCTTCAGGAAATTTGAAACAGCCGTGACATTATTCGTCACATTTCTCATTTCAGAAGGGAGATGAGTGACAGACACCTCATCTTCCTGTTTCTCCATGTTAAGAAGTCCTGATTCAGCTGTGTGAGTAAGTCCGTCTTTATTAATGCTACCAGTGGTCCCGGTCCTTTTGGTTCTGGGTCTAACTGTGTTTTGGAATGTGACGGGAATCGTCATTGTTGAAGGACCTGATGAAGGACAGAGAGATGGGGGTGATGATGAATACTTTAAAAACAAGTTTGGTTCAGAACAGTTTTTATCTCACAGTAAAAAAACATTTGTTAATGATAATGATCACAAAACAATTGCAATAGCACATGTTTAGTGACCACAAATCACAGTCATTAACTGTAATTTAAAAATGTGAGTTGTTATTATTTCATGTCTTAGCTTGCGTTAGCTTCTTTATTATTTAGCCCGATGTCTTTGTGTATTTCAGGCTTTGGTGAAATTTTTGGAAACTCCTGCCACATGAGAGCAAAAACATCCTGTGTCATTTTTTGTCAGGTCTCATGGGAATTCTGAAGTAAACCTCTTACACACACACACACACACACACACACATATCAGTTTGTTAGTTTATCAGTATATGTTCAGAGATAAGGATCGAAAAACTGATGATGCGTTTCACACCATGAGATGCATTTACACATGCTGAGTGATTTTACCACTAAAAGCAAACATTTCATTAAGAGGATTTCTTTAACAGTAAAGAGCACACTGTGGCAGAACAGAGGTTTCCGGAGTGTAACAGTCTGGAGCATTTCCTTAAACAGCAGTGTGTTGCTGTGTGTGTGTGTGAACCCTCACAGGAAGAATCAGAGTCTACGACATTCCTGTGAAGGCTGACAGCCTTGAACACAATGTGTGAGGAAACTGGTGTCAGAAGCACATCCTATACACACGCACACACACACACACACACACACACACACACACACAACGTATTAAAATATTTTTAACTTTTTATCCTTCTTGACCAAAAAAAGTTTCAATTTCAGAAGGGTCAAATTATTGGCCTGCGTCAGGCAAAGAGATTAACTAAGGAGATTTGCAACGACTCGCACTGAGTTAAGAACCGTTGAAGACATTTTTAATACCTGTAAGGACTGTGCTGAAGCCTCAGCTTCGCTAAAGAAAATATGGTCAAAAAAAAATCATGAATGAAGATCATTTAAACAATTAGCGAAACTGCAGAGTAAAAAAATCCACAGTAGAAGTAGGTACAGAGTAAAAAGTCCCCAGAGCTACTGTATGATTAATAATGAAAGTAAAAGCATTTCCACACACACACACATGCGCGCGCACACACACACACACACACACACACACACACAATATAATGAGAATCACAGGATTGGGACTAAACAGCTGTGTTTCCATAAGAAAACCACTTGTTAGTGAGAATCATTTTCAGTTTGCTAGGAAGCATGAAAATGGAAAATGTCATGTGACCTGATGAGTCCAAACTGAGCCTATGGGCGTGTCAGGGTAAGACGGTAAGTGTATGAAGGGATGACACTGCCATATTCCAGGAAAGAATGGTTCTGGGAGCTCGAGACATAATTTTCTAACATGAACTGGACACCACAGTGTGTGTGTGTGTGTGTGTGTGTGTGTGTGTGTAATCAAAGCTACAGGTGACTGAATTAAATATTAGATATTGAAATATTATAGATTGCATTTATTATTTTTGTTGTTGTTGTTGTTGTTTAGTTTTGGCCACGTAGTGTACGTTTGTCTAATTTTATGATTTTATGGACAATGTTTTGTTTTCTTAAATTGTTTCATTTATATATTTTCAAATATACAAAGTGTATATTTGTTATTATTGTAAGAATTTTCAAATTGTCTGAATAATTAATCTAAGTCTATTTATTTATTTATTTATTTATTTATTTCTATATCTTTTATTAATGAAGTAATCCATTTTTATTTTATTCATTCATTTCCCAAAGCGAAATCCTCCTGGCACTGGGATGCGGTGCCAATACAACACAGGGTACAATGTCAAACACACACACACATGCACACACCAGTGGTCGAATTGTAAAAAAAAAAAATTCAAGGAGGATGGTGTGGTCAAGTATTTATTTATTTGTTAATTTTTTGGGAGGGCTTGGGGCGGCTATAACTAACCATAAAAAATGATTGCGAAATATGAAACATTTTTAAGAACTTTTTATTAACAAAATATAAGCTTGATTAAATTAACTTAGAGCCACCAAAACAAAACATGCACTTAAACATGCAATTGTCAAAACGATCATGTGATCCTTTCCATGTCTTTCATCTGGTTAGGAGTATAAGAGTAGAACCCTTTTGCACCCAAGCATGTAGGTGAAGCCACAAAGTCTAATGAAAAAACAAAACCTCTTGAAATTACACAAATTGGGTAAAGAACGTGTCTTTTATAATCGTTAAAGCTGTCAGTTATTTTGAAAACTCCTGTGTTAAACTGAATCCTTTGTTTGCATCGCGTCTCCGCTGAGAGGATTTGTGTGTATGTATCATTCCTTCAGTTCTCTTCTTTTTGAAATATGTCCAAAGCTGTGCTTGAACTGTTCTCTTAACCATTGCGAAAATGCGAACAGAGCAAAAAATGATGCAAACTTGCATTAACTTGTGAGCAACGCGTTAGAATATTGAATTTTGATTGGCTAATCGCTGTTATTTATAGTTCATAGATGATCATACATAGAGATTTTTAATATTTCATTTTCCTGACAAATTTTACAAACTACAACAGCATTATTAATCTGAAGGGGATGGTGAGGGGGATGGTGGTTTTACAGAGGGGGTGGTTTCAACAGGGTGACTGCCATCCCCACCTCACCCCCCTCAAATTTAGCCCTGACCATGACCCCTTATTATTATTATTATTATTATTATTATTATTATTATTATTGTTGTTGTTGTTGTTGTTGCCATGTTTCTTTATGTAAGGCTTATATGTAGCACCTGTTTTTTTGGGGGGTTTTTTTTGTATAGTAACTTCCAACAATCTCATTGTCTGATTTAAATGTGTTTCAGTGAATCAAGCTTTAGCATTTTTCCCTTTTGTTCATATCAGTCTGGTTCGTATCTCTAATGTCAGAGTTATATATGTATTTATAGAATAGTAACCTCACACACTTGGTAACCCACAATCTGCTTGGTCTCTCTGCATGTGAACACACTGTACCTGTGTTGGAGCAAAGGTGTGTCAGCTCCACATTGTGCCCAGTGTACCGGGTCCAAGTGGAGTGTTTGGGTCCGGGCCGGACTACAGGCCAGTAACCTAGTTTCTTTAGGAACAGAGGGAACATCTCCAACCCAAAGGTCCCAAACTCGTCATAACACTTCCACGTTGGGGCGGAGCTACAGGGGCGTGTCTTCACCCGGGAGGCGTGAGAGGGCATGTTCATGTTCACCCACAAACACTGATCCGACCGAGTGAATTTCAGCTTCCTGTCTGCGGTCCAGGTCCAGTCCTGAGATGGGTTCTTCACATCACACTTCTTCAAAACCACAATCTCGCCACGCTGAACTGTCACACACACATCTTTACTTGTGTGTCTGATCAGGAACCCATCTACAAAACACACACAAACGTAATATTTTTTTTACAAATGTAATACACAACATACACACATATACAAAATACAGACACAGCCACCCGACCGCATAAACACACCTGAACACATTAACACACCAGAACACATTAACACACCAGAACACATAAACACGCCTAAACAACTGAACACTACTGAACACATTAACAAATCTGAACTCATAAACACGCATAAACACACAAAAACCTGAACACATAAACACACCTGAACACTTTAACACACCTGAACATATAAACACACGTGAACACATCAACAGCCTGAACACAAAAACACGCCTGAAAGCATTAACATGCCTGAGCACATAAACACACGTGAACACATTAACACGCCTGAGCACATAAACACACGTGAACACATAAACACGCCTGAGCACATAAACACACGTGAACACATAAACACACCTGAACACATAAACACACCTGAACACATAAACACACGTGAACACATAAACACGCCTGAACACATAAACACGCGTGAGCACATAAACACCCCTGAACATATAAACACGCGTGAGCACATAAACACACCTGAACATATAAACACGCCTGAACACATAAACACGCCTGAACACATAAACACGCCTGAGCACATAAACACGCCTGAACACATAAACACGCCTGAACACATAAACACGCCTGAACACATAAACACACATAAACACATAAACATACCTGAACACACAACATACACACATATACAAAATACAGACACAGCCACCTGACCGCATAAACACACCTGAACACACAAATACCTAAACACATAAACACACCAGAACACATTAACATGCCTGAACATATAAACACGCCTAAACAACTGAACACTACTGAACATATAAACACGCCTAAACAACTGAACACTACTGAACACATTAACACACCTGAACACATAAACGTGGGTGAACTCCTAAACACACCTGAACACATAAACACACCTGAACACACAAACACACCAGAACACACAAACACCTGAACAAATAAACACGCGTGAGCACCTAAACTTGCCTGAACACATAAACACACCTAAACACATAGACACGCCTGAACACATCATTGACCAAATCAATGTAAGTCATTTATTGAATTGAATATACAGTATCTTCAATATTTATTGGCACCTTTACAAAAATGAGCAATACAGATTTTTAAGATTCATTAAACATTAAAACAACACTTTAAATAATATAAACCTTTTCATCTTTCTTATATCACCTGTATATAACTTGTATTCACACATATTAAACCTGTGTCTAACATGTGTCTAACACAGAAATTTCCAATAACTAAAGATTTCAGGTCTCTGATCTATGAGTGTGTCCTCCGGGCTTCATGAGTCCAGCCCATTGTTCTTCACCTGAATGTAATGAACATTTAAAACTAAAACATGTGTAATGTGCCTTACACACATCTTCTTATAATAAAATAAATTATCATAGGATAATACTTATATATACTAGTTTTGTCAGTTTAAGGGACTAAAAATAATAACAAAAAAAAAAAAGAACAGAGAGAAATTATGCTGACATCAGATAATGGCCATAAAAACAGAAATACTTTTAAACACAAATATAATAAAGTGTTAGTTACAGAAACTGAGGCAGAGTGAAAAACCAACATAGTGTAAGTATTATGTTCTAATCCCACGTGTGCATTAACAGTTCAAAAATAATTCATAGTGTTTATTCATTTCTTTGCATTTTTTGTGAAAGTATTAAGAAAACCTTTACATGATAGTGTATGAGATTAAAGTTTTACAAAACTCTCCATCACTCACTATCCGATCAGGAAATAAAAATCATGACTGATTGGACGTGACATTAAATTTAATGCACATTCAATAAAGTGTGAGAAAAACCTTTTATTCTTTAAGAGAGTCAAAAAATTGCGTGTAAACATTAGTTTTTTAGACAGATGTGATGTAAACATGCTTAGGTTTAACACTACACATATCATGTAAAGGCGTTTATTATATTTCAGTTTAATTTTGCTTAATACATGTTTGAGTGGTTTTAAGTCACATGAACTAAAATGACATTTTAGTTGCAGTTTTAACCTGGTTTAAGTTTCATCAGGCAGTTTACAATCAGAATGGATTTGTTTGTTGCGTTAACTGCTGATCTGATAATCAAATATTTGAACATTTTTGTAACATGGACACACACGTTTCACACACGTTTCCCAGAGCGTCAGGAACTGGATTAGTATGAGTTCTGAAAGGGTTTAAAGTCATAAATGTGTATGTCTTTGTATATAAAGGAGTGTTTAATACTCACTGTATGTGGAGAACTTCAGCACCGTTATTAAGAAGAGTGTGTGTATATGTGCGTCCATGTTCATGGCTCGGCAGACGAATGAAGGAGGAAAAGCGTTGTGAGGAGGAAAGAAGTCAGAGAACGGTGCTTCCTACTATTCTACTGCTGTGTATCCTTATACACACACACACACACGCACACACACACAGGGATGTTACAGGAATTTTAACCAGTGATAGAGTCTAAAGGAGGATCTTCTCTACTTATGTTTAATTAAAGAAGAAGGGAAAAGTCATTCCCTTGTAGGTTTCCTCAGGGTTTTCCAGTTTCCCCCAAGAAACCTGTACTGATTTCACTAAAAACTGTTACATGCTCATGAATGTGTCTGCACTTTAAACTTTCTGCATCCCATCCGGGGTGAATTCTTCCAGCTTGTGCTCGATATTCAACTATGTTTTATTATTTCTGTAACGCTTTTCACAACAGCAGATATCAACCAGAAGATACGAGCACATCACCCCCGTCTTATCCTCCAGTGAAATTCATATCGATTTTAAAATACTGCTTTTAACCTATAAAGCATTACATGGTCTTGCACTGTAGTATCTGAGTGAACTGCTAGTGTCTTATGATCCGCCACGCCTACTTAATCAAAGGATTCAGGCTACTTGTCAGGAAATTATTGAATATCATTCCAATTAATGTTCGGGACGCAGACACAGTCTCCGTGTTTAAGTCCAGGCTAAAAACCTATTTATTTAGCCAAGCATTTTTGTGAGTAGATTTGGCTTAAGTAATGAAGCACCTCTGGGGGACTCATGGAGTCCAAGTTTACACCATGAGTACAATGTTCATCTCCTTAAACCCTTACTGTACAAGAGCATACCTCATAATCTGTACTCTCTCTCTCTCTCCCTCCCTCGTTTTATATCAAATTAAAATTAAAAAGCTGCTTCATTCATAGGATAAATACTAACCTTTGTAAAAGTTTGGATTCAAATTTTGAGAACATGTTGGAAAAATAACCACTGAAATAAACAAATAAATAAATAATTAATAAATAAAACAGACACATGAGACATAAGAAGCATTAATGATGAGCTCGGATCCTGTGAGCATTAAGAATAGAACAGAATAAACAATTGATGTGTGTGTGTGTGTGTGTGTGTGTGTGTGTGTGTGCTGTGAGAAAGGAAGACTGGGCTGGGAGGAGCTTATAGGGACAGGAAATACACCACTGTCCTCTGAGCTGGGCTAATAAATTTATTTTTTATTTAAGTTTTATTTAAATTTAATTTCAGTGTAGTTTTTATTTGCAGCTCTACATAAACTCTATTTTGCTCCAGAAATGTGCATGTTCTAATATAATTATTCACAGTGGCGTGTACGGAAGGTTCTCAACCGATAATAAAGTTTTCTCAAAGTAAGGACACGTTTAAGTAACATGAATGTAAGGAGTCTCCAGTGCGAGCGCTGTGAGGTAAAGCTTTAACTGTAACCTGCAGCACAGGGGAGGTTATGCTGCGTTGTGGTTTCCCAGTCACATGACACGCTGATGTTACTTTTAATAGCTTGTAGGGAGAGAATAAAGAGAGAGAGCAGGAAGTGGATGAGAGTCCACAGCCATTTTCCAAAGTTTCGAGAATAATACAAATATTAATTTTCACAAATTCTGCAGCTTCAGTGTGTTTAGATCTTTGTGTCAGATGTTACTCTAGTATACTGAAGTATAATTACAAGCATTTTATAAGTGTTAATGGCTTTTATTGACAATTAGAGTAAGTTTATACAAAGAGTCAATATTTACAGTGTTGATCTGTCTTTTTCAAGACCTCTACAATTTACCCTGGCATGCTGTCGAATCAGCTTCTGTTCCACATCCTGACTGATGGCGCAGCCCATTCTTACATAATCAATGCTTGGAGTTTGTCAGAATTTGTTGGTTTTCGTTTGTCCACCCGCCTCTTGAGGATCGACCACCAGTTCTTAATGGGATTATGGTCTGAGGAGTTTCCTGGCCATGGACACAAACCTTTTATGTTTTGTTCCCTGAGCCACTTAGTTACCATTTTCGCCTCATGGCGAGGAGCTCCATCATGCTGGAAAAGGCATTGTTCATCACCAAACTGTTCTTGGATGATTGAGAGAAGTTGATCTCTGAGGATGTTTTTGTACCATTCTTTCTTCCTGGCTGTGTTCTGTGTTCTTACACTCCCTTGGCTAAGAAGCGACCTCACACATGAATGGTCTCAGGATGCTTTACGGTTGGTGTGACACAGGACTGATGGAAGCACTCACCTTCATATATTTTAAGAAGTGCAGCAAAAAAAGTCACTTCTCTCCAGGAAAAGCATCAGGGACAGACTGATATTCTGCAAAACAAACAGGGATTGGCATTCGGAGGGATGGGCAGGGATTGGGACTGGAGTTGTCTCTGATGAATTCCCTTCCAGGTGTTTGGGGTATCCAGAAAGAAAGTCTGAAATCAACAGAGGCAGAAAGTAAACAGGTACAAATACTTTATTACTGTACTTGAGTATTTTCCGTATGTGATGTAAAAAGTTACTTCTACCTCACCTGGGCAATACATCCCGCCCACTTGGTCTGTGGACTGTGAATTCTTCTGACTTGTTTTTTCAAGCATTTTTGATGCATGTACTTATACTGTAAAGGTAAGACTGGACATGATCTAGCTAGCTAGCTAACATACTGAGCAGAAGTTGTGGACTCTTACACATTTGGTTTGTGTTTCACCCAAATAATACAATTCAATTAAATTTTATATAACTTTTAATATCGGTCTATTAATAATCAATATTGTGGCAAATAAGCTTTACAGAATAAAAAAAATATATAGTTGCAAGCAATGATGACGAGCCCAAGCACCCTGTGCCATCGCCACCCCGGGTCCACCGCACAACCTGTGTGTTATTTGAGTGTGATAAGACCCCGAAAAAGCCAACGGCACCCGGTTGCACCGCACAACTTTCACGCATCACACACTATACAGGGCTAATGTCAGTTTGGGCCCTAAATAGTAGTTGAGTGCATTAGTGTGTATGCCTGAGGGTTGGTGTGTGTGTGTATGTGTGTGTGTGCGTGTGTGTGTGTGTGTGTGTGACGTCTGGATGTGTCAGTCT
>JAOVVB010149237.1:0-11863 GCA_028570985.1 Heterobranchus longifilis
CCACACACACATCTCATCATCACACACACACACACACACACACACACACACACCCCCACACACACACACACACACGCACACACACACACACACTTTCCAAACAACTATTAATTCAAATGGCCAACAGTAAGAATTAATGTGGTGAACTTAAATAATAATTTCCTGAATTGTACTTGAAAAAATAAAAGTGGTAAACTAATTAAAAAATATTATTTGTATATTAGAGCAGCGTCATATTATTAGCCACGGTAATTATTGTTATTATTGCAATTACCTTTTTAATTTTCTTGATAATTTGTATCATGGAAATGCGCTGCAGTGAGTGTGGGCGCTGGTTTTACAGCAGGGATGTTGAGAGTTCAGTGCAAACACATTAACACGGAGGCCCTCGGAGGATGCATTTCACCCCAATGTTTAACTATCACTGCTGAGTCCTGCACGCCCCGCACGTAACATATGTTACACACACACACACACACACACACACCCCCGGAGACTACAGGCACACCAAACTCCACTCCGCAATTAAGCTTTAAGCCTCACTTCAGATTTCTGCACAGTGGCTCTAAAACTGATCACTGCGGATCAGCGTTATTAAATTAAATTGATTTCATGTTTATGTTTGTGACATGCATATGTGTACAGATCAAACGCACGCTTTACAAGCAGCATATTTCTGCTCTTATCTCACAGACGGTGTAAAAAGGAGATTACGGTGGGCGAATGTTAAAAACCAAATTGATTATGTGACATTTGAATATGTATTTAATATAAACATGGAACTGCACGTTCACATTTACACACTTAGGAGTCGGTCAGTGAGAGCGGATCAATTTACAAAGCAAAATAAAATAGAAAAAGCCTAATGATAAAATCACTGTAATGCATCGCAAATCAACTCCTGTAGCATCCGTCGCACTCGTGAGAGGAAGGGTTTTTTTTGTTTTGTTTTTTAGTTAAATCGGGATAAAGCAAATCAATTAGGCTGTGTTGGAAATCCCTCATCTCGTGCAGCAGAGCTGTGAAACAGAGTGTAAAACTATTCTCTGCAGAAAGGTTATCGCATTGTATCTTATTGCCTTTACCTGCTCCGATTCTCTGAGAACATGCACTGATTTGAATAAGCACCGCTCCAGAGGCTCTCTTATCAGATCCCAGACGGGTGTGCCAACACAGCAGTATCAGGTACACACCATCTCTCTCTGCCGCCCCAAAATAAAAAAAAAAAGAAAAAGGTTAGAAGAAAAGAAAGAAGAGAAGAAGAAGAGTGTGGGATCTGTAGCCTGATAATCACATCCAGTCTGGATATGCAAAAGTGACCAAAAGAGGACAGCAGTTAATCCTTCTCTGGAAATGATTCCTTTTCCCCTTTTCCCGTTTTCATTTTCCTTTTTTTTTTTCAAACCAAAGTATATTTTCTGCAACTGCTGACCTACACACTCATCAATTTATTTCACGTATAAAACGCAGGATGTAATGTAGTGAATTTTTAAGTGGGATATTATTAAAAAAATCATTAAGTGGTGTGATAAAAACAAATTGTAGATGCGCTTAATGTGCAACAATTACCCACCGAAGGCATGATATTTTAAAGATTTCATTTTATTAATAGCTTGCAGTGGGACTTTCTTTTCTTTCTCTCTCTACACACACACACACCCGCACACACGCACACACGCACACACACACACACACACACACACACACACACCCACACACACACAAACGACTGTACACCTCTCCCCACACTTTTTTACAGCACATGCACACATGCATAAAGACACACAGACGTGTGCATGCCTACTGTCTCTATCAGACAGCTGCTCATGCAGTCTGCTCACCACTGGGATTTCCCTGTATTGTATATGATATAATGATATTATTCCCTCTATTTGCTGGGTAGTTAGGCACCATGCCAGGCGGCTCACTTATGAAATTGGGGTACAGTAAAAGCACAATGTTATTTCAGGACATGAAATGGCTATGGAGTGGGACTGATAGATAATCTTATTTGTACTCTCTACATTTTGTTTCTGTTCCTCGTTTAATTGGCTCCTCTTCAGTCCTCTTTATCTTATTTACTTTTCTCTTCCTGATGTTCTCGCCTCTAAACGTTCTTCACAATAGTCTTGCCTTTAACAATAGCCTTCATAACAGTGTACCCACATTTATAAAGCATGCACCACAGTGCAAATCAGGAAGTTACTGGACAATGGCGGCAGCCCCCTCCAATCCACAGGCAGTAAAAATGTCTCTGATTCTATTCTCTGCTCTCTGCCATTTTACAGTCTGTCAGCCTGTTAGTAGCTCTGTAGTTCGAAGCTCAGACCGGAAGCCTCCAATGCTATTTCCAGCCCTTTTTTGAAAACCCACTATTGTGGAGGTATAATTACAGGCCTATATGCTGTGCTTAATTCTCAAACAATAGGGTATACTTTTACACAAGGACATGAAATTACTCTCCATTCAGAACATGCTCGACTAGACAACAGAGTGCTTCATGTTCAGAGGACATTTATGCTGCTGTAACGATGCTGTGCAAAAGCCAGACTGCAAGTCTTTTCCTGTTGTTCCCTCTCATTACTTCAGTGTTCGCTTAACACCACCGCACTGTTGATGGTGATGACTCAGGTAGTAGACTTCTCTTTCTATCTGTCTGTCTATTTTTCAATCTTAGCATTCAATATCCAACAAGTCCTTCAAACCATACAACCACATAAATACGACCTACATGAGATAAATTAGCGTCCCTGGCGGTGGCAGGAAATACGACCCACAGGAGAGTTTCCGTCCTCATAGCAAATAACGGTTGCAGTTTTAATCATGTTGTTAATGTTGTGAAATGGTCGCAGTTTGGTTATTTTTAGGCAACAAAACTACTTAATTTAGAAAAAGATTGTGGTTTGTTGTTACTTCACCTCACGTACATGCGTGATGTAATTATGCACGTCACGTAGAATGTGACGTAGTTACGTTTGTTACCTAAAGTTAAAATAACTTGCAGTTGACTTTTATTTTCAAATGGGACACAAACAGCAGGTCCTGTGTTTGTTTGACCCATCCACCACCCCTCCTACCCGCCCTCAACAGACTTACATGCTCTTAATACTACGTCATAATTACTGCAGCCACTAGAGGCCGCCGCCTAAATATAAAACACAAATACGGGTCGTAATTGTTGCTTGTACAAACGACCTATAGTCATTTTCCGGGGGGATGACAGTCTCTAAATGTCAGATGTGTTTTAGGAAAACAAATCCAAATTGCAAACGTCAGTGAGCCTATGTGGCAGATTCGACTTTTTCTAGCCAATTGATTCGCCTTTCTCACTTTCATTCATGGAACAAGTTGACAAAGTTCCCTAATTAATTAGTAACCACAAGCAACCGTCACTGGAATTAATTTTCACCGCAGCTCTGTTGTCCCTCAGCGGTTATAGCCCTGTGTCTGACAGTGATGGTGTTGTTCCCCCGTTCTCTGTTGGCCTCCGTCTCCTCCGACAGGCACCCAGCTCCTGACTCCTAATTGGTGGTAATGCTAGCAGCATCTGGTTCTGGTGAGCGTCTTCGTCGACGACGGCGGTTATCCAGCCGTTTGACAGCTGGTTGCCATAACGTCATCACCTTGGCGACAGACTGGACTCTGGCGCTGTTCTAGAGTACCTGCCACTCAGCATTACCAGCCACCCTCACAGAAGAGACAGGGCATTTCATGCATCCAAGAAATGAGGCAGTTTCAGAGTGAAATTTGATAATAAGCTTATTTCAGCCCCCACCACAACACAACACAACACAGCATCCCTCCCAGCTCTCCATGACTAACCCCAGCCTGTGGGGAATAATAATCTAATATTTTAGTGGATGAATTATATGGCCTGTTAACTTTAAAAGATTCTGTCGACAGTGCATAGTGTCAGAATGCCATTTCATATATTTCATTTCTCTACTTTTCACTGTAGGATTCCAGCGTTACTAACGATAGGGAAAGCAGAAACCTTGTTGGCCCGGAAAAGAGAACGGAGGAGAATTAAGTCTTTGGGAATTCTCTCTTTTTCCCTCGTCTCTCTTTCAAACCCCTACACTCCAGTCCTCTCCTCTTGTCTCCACTCTCTTCTTACCCCTGTGGCCACATCCACGGTATTCCAGGAATACTTGGGCTCCTTGTTCGTTTGTGTTTGATACTGGTGCAAATTCTGCAGCTCATTGTTGTCTGGCAACAATTACTGTATTTCATGCTTTTTGTGCACTGTAGTTTTGAATTGAACTACTTGATTATTTGTTTAGACGATTGAATTACAAGAAATCTTTATGTCTGTGGGGAAAATATGCCAGTTGTCTTGGTTATTGACTGTGAACAATAGGTGTGTTCAGACCAAACATGCAGTTCTGGGGAGTTCCTGAGAGGAAGTGCCCACTAGAGAGCTCCCCCCACAACTACATACCTTCACAAGCTTTTTTTTTTGTTGTTGTTTGCATTCGCACTACATCGGACCGCACTGGAGCGATTAATGTCAAGCCGGCCAGCTTTTCACTTTAATGAGTCATAATCGCGTTGTATTTCCCCTGTCACATAAATGTTCAGTAAAGCCTAGACTTCACTGTTGGTCCATTTGTCCGTGTTTTCTTCCATTTTTTTCTCGTTGTTTTGTGTTGTCTGTTGTTTACACCGAGCCCCCAGGAAGAGCGCCGACCATTGAAGCCAATTTGACCCAAACAGTGGTATTACAACTATGGCGACCATCACACGATGCCCTCTGGCCCAAAAATCCTTTTCCCCGTTGACGTACATGGCAAGAGAGACGTCTGTAAATCTGTAGATAATCTGTGAGCATCACAACCCCCGTGGAATGACTTGTTTCACTATCAGGATTTGATCCATTGGGTTTGATAGCATTTCGAAAGTCTAGAAGATCCACAAGATTGATTTATTTAATCCCCATTCAAGTTAACCAGAGTGCTAAACCGGATGTAGCGGGCTCTGTCGGTGGAAGTCTCTAGTGCGCCTGCTCTCTTGGCCACACAATGCAGAAGCAGTGCCGTTCATACAGGGATTTTTAGAGGCAACAGTTGAGGTTTTTTGACTTCCTGCGCCGCTGAGCAGCTTTCATAGGGAATGAACGGAGCTCCGCCTCGATCGCTGTATCCATTTCTTATTTTATATCCCTCGTTTACACAGCTAACAGGTTTTTAAAAATGGCGGTTGCCAGTGCTGCATTGGCTGTGTTCAACCAATCAACGTACACTTACGTCTCTGGACCAATCACCGTTACGTCACTGCTATAGGAGAGTTCACAAGAAAAAAGGGGGGTTCTTAGAACTATGAAAAGTATCTATTTGCATCAATTAGATTTTCCTGCACCTGGCCAGTTAGTTTGATTTGATTTAATGTGAAATTTCTAGTGATCTTTTAAATCCGAAAATATTATAAGATAAACAGCAAAAATATTATATGTGCCCCCTCTTGGCTCAAGACATACTGCACATGCATATATCCAGAATGTTTACACAATACTTTAGCAGGAAATGATTTGAAAATTCATCAAAATCAAATTAAACTACATATTACCGCTCAACCTTTTATGATTAATCCTATATGGACACACGTCTTTACTCATATTTCTACCAGGATTGTCAGAAAGTTAGACAAACATAGACACACAAGACAAACTTCATAAAGTAAAACAAACATGCATCTCCGTTCCTGCAAGGTGGCACTCATTTCCACACATCACATCATATTTGCTGCTGTTTCATATCCACGCATGAGCAAACACAGTGCTGGCCATACAGGAGAGGAGGCGGCAGAGGAGCAAACAGCATGAGGGCACCGTGTTCAAACTGTGGTGACCAGTGGCTCCTGCCTGTCCGTGGCCTCACAGCATTGCCTCTGCCCCAGTAGCTCAATGCAGGTATTCACAAACTGGATTCCAGTGGCCACCAAAATATCTAACCCAAATGGACACAGTGACTCTTCTAGGTAAATAGTGGCCCGTGCCAAAATCTAAACCATAAAGCCTCTCTTTCTCTCTAAGTATCTCTGTCTCATTTTCTGGTGCTCTCTGGCTTTGTTTCCCTCTGCAGCCTTCGCCAGCCTAAAAATGAAAATGAGCATGCTGTGTAACAGACCTCACAACTCACATCCTGGAATTAAATGCTCCCAGTCAGTAATAAATGTGAATGCTGTGTTGGCGCTATTTTCTTCCATGAAAAGGAACTAATGATGATTTGGGGGGAGGTTTACTTCCAATCTACATTTCTAAAAAGATTAATCGAATGACATTACATTGTTAAAAAGAACAAACATGTTAAGCAATAGAGAGTAATTTCCCATCCTTTATTTTTAAATTGTGTAATTATTGTTCTACTTAGTGTCTCACCTAAGCAGCTGTAGAAGCTGGAGGAGACTTGATGATTTGGCAAACTTTTAGCCGTAACAAAAGGCAAACATGGGGCTACAGAAGAGGCAGACAGCTCATGAGAGAACAAACCTCACCACAGGGAGAGAAATCAAACCTAAGCACAGCCTTATGAAACCACACAGCCCCGTCTCCCTGCACGCCTTGGCTCAGATTGTCTCTACTTATTGTTTACTTGGCTGTTTGACTGATTGGTTTATTGGTTACAGTCCAAACTGGGAGTGTAATGATCTGAAGTTACATGTTTCACGGTTTCAGGGACTCTTTTTCAGTACTCAAAAGTTTGTTTTTGTGCCGCTCTGGCATGTATTTTTTAATCAGCATTGCATAGTTAGATCATTTACAGTAGGTAGGCCTGTGAATCCTCAGGCGTGCAGATACCATTTATTTACATTACAGCCATAGCTTGTTTTATCAACTGTGAGGTCCATGACATCACTAGTTTTCATATCAGCAAAGCGTCAAGCGTACTGTAAGTAAATCATAAAATAAAATACATCCCTCAGCAGTATTGTTGGAATCTGAGTTGTAATACTGATTTTGTTGTATTTTGTTCACCTTTGCTTTACTTTCACATTGTTTGGTTAATTGATCGGCAACTAGTTTGATAATCGATTAATTGTTTGAGTCAATTTCTGTTTACCATTTCAAGTGAAATGATTGGAGATGCAATTTGATGACATGACTTTGGACTGAACTGAATTGTGATGGGCATTTTTCATTGTTTTTTTAAATTTTATTTATTAGACTAAATGATAAATCAAGAAAAAAAATCTGAAAATGAATCGATAATAAAAATAATCGTTATACAGACCCTGCTGCTGAATGTATAGATATAATAATTAGAACTGCAAATTCAACCTTTTTTGTTAACTTGACATATGATTTATTGTCTTCTGACCTTCTTAAATCAATATATAGAAGAATATCTACCTGTCCATTTTGGCAGAATTTTGGTTTGCACATTTGATGACGGTGACATAAAGCATTGTTATGACACCAAACAGATATTTCATATTTTATGTTTTATTGAATCACAATAACCAAAAATGCATCACTTGTTTTGCAAAAAAGTTAGACCCCAGCATGGTCGAACTTCCTGTTAGACCTATTTTGAACAAACTGTTATAGGACTCAATAACATAAATATTAATAGACTTATCCGCGATTCTGGAAGTGCGTACAAAATACCACCAACATCAATCAGAGACATAGAGTGTATGATTGTAATTGACCATGTTTACAGCTGGGGTCTTTGAGACCCAAAATAGAAGTAATGCGTCATTTTCTGTAGCATGCCTCTGAAACACATCATCAGTTCAAAATCAAGGTTATAACAACTCTCATAAAATCAGGAAAAGGCATAAAGTATGAAGCTGATAAAATGATGTTCAGTGTACATGGAGACCAGAACTTCAGGGAAATATTCAAATTGAGAATTTGTTGGTAATTGTATTCCCGGGCCAAACAAATCATCTACCAATGACGAATAAATACAGTTATAGACATTATATTATATAAGCTTAAAGACCTGCAGTAGTTTCTGGGAATGTACCTGATATCAAATACTTCTCATTAACCTTTCTGCATGATTTATTGGCTATGACATAAGTAGCGACTGGTGTATTTTTGTAGGAACCTCAGCATCGTCTGGCTACGGCAAGCAGTGGTCTACAGGCTTTCCACATTTATCGAGCATAATTGCTGCTTAAAGTCTTAAATTATTTATTATTGTGAGATCTGACAGTGCTGCTCAGAAGCAAATTGGGATCATCTTCCATGACCACCAAGGATTTGCAGATTGGAGGCAGAACTAAGTTTATTTCCTCCGCTCTGCTTTTATCCCTGCAAACGAAGCGTTTAAAAGGATCACCCGCGACAGATAACCACGTTACTGTACAGACGAATAACGCTGCTGCTCTTAAGATCCTGATTTTGTCTGTGGATTTTTTTCCCTCTTCCCTTCACCCCAGTCTAATTGTGCTGATGCTCTCCCTGTGGGTTTTAATGTTTGACACGGCGAAACGCTCTTAAATCCTCCACACTGCTCCCTCCCTTATGAGGCCCAGTATCTTAAAAGCAAAAAGGATGTATGTCTAATTCACAAATTTATCACTTCGCAAAATGATGCATTAAATGAGAGGGGACACGCTCTGATTTGAAATGCTGACTTTAGAAAAGAAGTTCTGATTTTCAAAATGAGTTTAGATGGGCTCCCCTTCACCCCTCACCCACCCTCTCGCCTCCCACGTCCTCTTGCTTTCTCAGTTGTATCACTCTCCCTCCTTCAGATGGGAGGCCATGCAGCTCTCTCTTTGTCTGCATCGCTCTCGCACACGCACACGCACACCCACACGCACACGCACACGCACACACACACACACACACACACACAAAAATATAACATACATTGTATTGCTTAGTGAAGCTGGTTGTCAGTTTAACATGTCGGTACATGTATGTAGGTACATGTATGTGTTTTGCATTATGTGGCTGCTTGCACATGTGTGTATAATACACAGAACTGTATACATGCATTTATTTCTTTTTTAAGATTACGCTCATGTGATCGCCCGCATGCAATTATCTTTGCTTTTGAGGACCAGGCAATAGAGATACTCCCTCTTTCAAAAACCATGACTGATTTTCATTCCTCTAGCCTTGAGAACCTCGGCACTTACATCAGTATGTGCTTAAGGCCGGTTTTATATATCAGACTTGTTGCGACAGACAGACTGTCTTTGCTTTATATTGTTCATCAAGGACTTCCTTAGACGTGCTTCACATTAAACCTATCTCATGTATTGTTCATAGAAAGCATACAGTCCAGTTCTATGTAGCCAAAACACACAATCTCATTAAGATGGAAAGGACAGTGATCAACAATGATCAACAAATTAGCTATAACATCATAATTAAGAGTCATGATATTATCGATATATAATTTACTTGTGCTCTGTCAAAATTCCCAAATGCATTCTTTGCATTTATTTTTACCTTTTATTTATTTATTTATTTTCTTATTATTCTATTTTATATTCTCAAGATGGCGTATGCAGAAAAGCTGCTCTCTAGAGTATTCTGAGCTCCCCAGAGGCTGAAACCAGAGGAGGCATTTTTGAACAGAGTTCTAACAGCTTTTGAACGCAGCTCAACTGGCTGTGAGGCACCGTGGGCTTCCTCTCGACAGGTCAACCTGCCAAGAAACAAGTTTAAAGAGGAAAAAAAAAAGAGTAAATGTAAATGTCTGCTCAAGAAGCAGTGATCCCTGGAGATGTGTTAAAACAAGGGCGAGGACTAAACTGATGACAACTCCATCCGCACGGGCTACACTGTGGAGGGAAAAGAGCGAGACACGCTTAGTTTTTAAGAGCTGCTCTCTTGACCGTGTTAATGACAGTGTTAGGCTACTGGTGAAATCATGAGGGAGAAGAGTCCAAGCAGCACGTTGTGCTCTCAGAGTGGGAGTTGTGTATCTATATTTTCCATTTCTTTCAAATTACATTTTAATTACTGATAATTGTCAGATTCAACATATGATTTTGATATAATGTTGAAAGCAGTTATGAGCAGTGTCCTGGTGGTTTAGGTTTGGAGGATGCTGACCATGTAATTGCGACATTGCCCATAGGAGTCCAGCCAGGGACCTTTGTTGCATATCATCCCTCCTGTCTCTCCTTTCATTTCCTGTCGCCTCTACACTGTTCGGTGTCATAGCACGGAAATTGGGGACCTGTGATATGCTGCGTTGGTGAGCCGACTTTCCCTCTTAATACATGCATCATGTGTACAAATAACTGAATAACACAATGCATGCATTGGATATAGGGTAATTAGTATTAGTAGTTCTTTATGTCTCTTCATTCAAAATTATTTACATTTTTTTTGGAATCATTAGAAAATAAAAAAATATGAAAACAACATTTTTAAAATGTTTGATTTTAAAAAATGGCAAATGTTCAAAACCCTTTTTTTCCCCAAAAAATGTCAGGTTCCAAGCTCTTGCTGGTCACTAAACATACATTTTATTTATTCAGAAATCCACATAAACTAAGGAACATTAGCTGGGTATAATAATAATATCTCCTTTGCCCATCTGCTCACCTGTTCTGAATCAGCCTCGTTAGTCCTTCCCAGCTCTCAGTTTGTTTCAGCCGATCAGCTCCCTGCTTGTTCTCTAATCACCTCGTTGCCCGCACCTGAGCTTCTCCCCTGAACTCTCCACCTGCACTTCACCCACTCATCAGATTATCTTGTATTTAAGTTTTCAGCCTTTGCTGGATCCTTGGTTTTGTTCTGTTGAGACCAGTTTTTGCCTGCACAAAATGTATCTTCAGTTCAGTTCAGTACTTTATTGTCCCACTGGGGGAAATTCGTCTTGCAGCAGAGCAGAGATTAACAGTGACTTCATGAGGTGACGTTTCATCTTATGTGCCTTGGAAATGACTGGAGATATGCTTCCATTAATGAGGATAGAGAGGCAGCTTATCATTGGCAAGCCAGGAAGTTTCTTCAAGGCCCTGGTTAAAGAATTTGCTACCTCGGTGGGTAGAGGACTTTTTGAACACTATTGAATCCTGGTCCGCACCTGCTGGCTTTGGGCCTGCCATCTACCAGTCTGCACTCCAGTCAATTAGCCTTGGGTTCCTGAGCCTGCAGCTGGCTAGGCCGCTACCTGCCGGTACTGATCCTGCTCTTTGTGAGTCAGCCTTCTGCCTGCTTCCCATTTGGCGAACCTCCGGCCTGCACCGCGGTTGGTAAGTCTGCTCCTGACCCCAAGCCAGTTACAGTGTTGCCATGTTGGGCAGGTTTCTGCCCATTTGTGCTACTTTTGATTACGTTGAGCTGGGCAAAATAGCACTGGGCTGGTAGATGAAATTTGGGCTGCTTTTGTCAACATTGGGCTGGGTTTATATGACGAAGCAAGCTGTCATTTTATGTTAAAAATTGATACAAAATTTAGTAAACGTTGTTGTGTCCACTCACTCATATTATGACTCATTTAATTTGACAAATATTTGATTGACATGAGTTGTATATAATAATTGTTAGCGATAAGTAAGGTCCTACTTACCTTGATGTTATCTTTGACATTGGGTCTATATGGTCTTCCATCCTATCGTTTTTAAATAAGCCTAGGTTGGATTTTGGTGTTTTTGCTCAGCATTTGATCACTTTATGGTTGTGCTAGGTTAATTTGTCGCCTATTTGGTTGTCTGACTGCACTCTTTGTGGTTTGTGATAGCCTATTTAACATTTTATCTTTGGTTATTTGATGCCGATATGTAGCTTTGTATGCTTATGATGTGTTTTCTATTGCGTATGTAACAGTTTTACGGTTTTAACAGGTTTCTGGCAATGATATGATTTGGGCTGTTTTTTATTGAATTGGGTGGGTTTTAATTTGTGATTGGTAATTTGGCAACACTGACCAGTTGGCCTCTTGTC
>JAOVVB010149256.1:0-11863 GCA_028570985.1 Heterobranchus longifilis
TGTGTGTGTGTGTGTGTGTGTGTGTGTGTGTGTGTGTGTGTGTGTGTGTGTGTGTGTGTGTGTGTGTGTGTGCCTTGCAAGCTCAGTGCCAGGTCTCTCTAATGAGTCTGTCAGGCGCTGTTAGCGACGGCGTGCTCCCCTGGCTCAGCGCACTCCTACAGACACACTGTGATTAGCCGGGCCAACGGCACGCCACCGGGCCAGATTAAACACTCACCACGCCGCCAGGGAACACACACACACGCACACACTCAGCACGGCACACATTTGAGCAAGCATTACACTCGCCCGCGAAAGCAC
This sequence comes from Heterobranchus longifilis, assembly GCA_028570985.1. Taxonomy (NCBI): domain Eukaryota; kingdom Metazoa; phylum Chordata; class Actinopteri; order Siluriformes; family Clariidae; genus Heterobranchus; species Heterobranchus longifilis. Next base: position 301 of record JAOVVB010149256.1, read on the forward strand.
CGCGCGCACACACACACAGACGTACTTAGACACACACAGCTTCATCATCATCGTGCCCATTAGCCTGCTCTGATACAGTAACACGTACTTGCCCTCCAGAGCCAGGTGTTGATGCCAACAGAAGTGAAAATGAATGTTAAATATAAACATAATACAAGACACCTATGGCACTGGCAAAATGCTAATATTTCATTAATCTGTCCGTCTTTATTGAATTCCTGTCTGCCGCTAATCTTGAACATCACTCAGAATTAAGGCCAGCCCTTCTGGCTCCAACAGCTTTCAACATCTTCATTAAAGCGACATGATTCACTAATTACAGGTAATTACCCCTTAACGAGCGGCCCAGATGAATGAGCAGATATGCAGAGGAGGGGCAGGCGTGAGGACACGTCATTTTTCATTCCTCAAGGGCCGAGAGCGGACTCTGACTGGGTGCTACGGCTTGACCGTGAGCTGAGACGTTGCGTTAGAAAAGGCTGGCTTGACCGACCCATTACACATCTGTCAGACATAAACCTAGTGTATGATACAGGATACTGAATATGAGTTTCTTGACTATTTGAACCAGATGGGTAAATACATTCAGTCGGCAATTTGAGGGGGGATGCCATCCCTCTTGTAAAATGCATGGCCCTTATTAACCTGCCACCCCCCCTCTCCCTCCCCTAGTAGCAGAGAGAGTGCAGGGCAGAGGGGTTGTTTAGTTGAATATGTTAGTCTCGTCTGCCCGACTCATTATCTGCCTGAGGTTTTAGATTCTATGGCCCCGACCATGGCTCTGAAATATCAGTAGACTAACTGTGCTGTGTATTGATAAATGCATGGCGCTGTCTGTGGTGCTGAAGTAGCAGACTGATTTGTAATTGCAACTTTTTCTCTGAGTCCCGCCCTTCTGTCAGTTTCGTCTTGGAGCTAGAATATTTTCTAAACTAGAGCACTTTGCTTTTACGTTTGTACAAAGATTGTGGCTTTTGTCCCCCATTGCTTACATTGGGAGCACATTAGGAAGGCATGGCCAGAATGAAAATGAACAATAATTCTAGCACACAAATCCAGTGTCAATGTTCACATGGGCACCTGACTATTTAAGGCTTGAAAAAAAAAGTAAGCTAAATTTTGGCGAGGGAAAAACCGGCATGGCTATTTTCAAAGGGGTCCCTTGACCTCTGACCTCAAGGCATCAGAATGAAAATGAAATCTATGGGTACTCACGAGTCTCTTCTTTACAGACATGACTTCATGCTAATCCCATGCAATTTGGGGCAAAAACCTGCACAAATGTGTTATTCTCGCCTATTTTAAAATGGTGTATTTGAATATTTCTGCGTACTGGGGGTCCGTAAACAGTCTTGGAATTGCCTAAATTGGGTATGACTGGAAAGATGAGACTTGTGGATTCAATGTATATATGCGTGATGATGTTAGTCCCGATAGTAGCCATTTCATTGTAGTGAGACCTTTTTTTAAACTTGACCTCACGGCTTAAGATAATCACAGCCTCATGAAACTTTACAGCCACAAACTAGAGACCTAGGGCATTCAGAGGATGTATAGTATGTTTCCTCTGTATATTGAAAATAAGGGGGTTTCAAAGCAATTTCCAGAACAGAAGTGCGCCATCCAATCGCAGAACAAATATACTGTTGCAGTAGCTGGGGGTAGAAGCATTCTGCTATAGGGAGCCTATAGTGTTTGACACGAGACACAGCATGATCTTAACCAGTACTGAGTGACTGGTTCAGACAAGCTGTGATCACCCTTGACACCAACAACACATGGGTTTTTTCCTGGGTCAGCATTGAAAGGAAATATTACTGGCAGTGTTAAGAAGTGAGATTTGTAACACATTTAAGGTGGTAATGGGTTAAAGTGGGCAGCTTTTCTAACTGTGAAAGTGTAGGAGGTGCAGACTGTAAACTCTCAAAAGAGAGGGGTTGTGCATTGTTCATTTGTTGTTTAACTAGGGGAAAAAAAACTCTTTTTTTTTTCTTCTTCTGCCTCCATCTTTCTCTCAGAAACCCAACAAGCGGAAATGAGATTGATCTAACAACTTGCCAACATTAAAGAGTGCAGTTTCTTATCTTGGGCCTGCAGAAGAAAGTCCCTACAAGAAGACAGTGTGCACCAATTTTCCCCCGTTTCTGATTCTTCTCCTCCCCCTCGCTCGCTGACTCTCGTGCCAAAAGGACTATTTTTACCCCTCAATGTGGCATCTCAGGGTTTTTCTTGTCACCACCACATTTCCTGTCACCAGTGTGTAGGTATGGTTGAACAGTGCAGTTACTGTAAAGGCCCTGACACTGTCTAACTGTCTCTCTCTCTGATGTGGTCAAAGATCTTTGTCTCCATATCGAGGTAGTGTGACCTTGACATCTTGTTTATGCCTTTTACACCTTATATGTCCTCTATACAATAGGGCTGCCCCTTCTTAGTCACTTAATCGCTCGTTTTGGTCTTAGTGGACTACGATTTCTTTAGTCGATTAGCCATTTTTTATGCTTTTTTCCTGCTGAATGACTTATTTCCAAGAAACTTACGAGCACATCTCTGGTAAAGAATCTGGTAAATCTGTCGAGTAAGTCAACTAATCAATTATTCGACTCATTGAAAATCATATGAGTGTTAGTTGACTAAGAATTTCTTCAATTGAGAACAGCCCTACTATGTAAGATACATTAAAGGGGACAGATTATGCTCATTTTCAGCTTCATACTTGTATTCTAGAACATGTTTAGAACATTTAATGTTAAAAAAAAACACGTTACTTTTCTCATACTGTCTGTCTGAATATAGCAGCATTCACCATTTGCTCCATTTTAGCGCCTGTCTCTTTAAGCCCCCCCTCCCAAAAAAAGCCCAGTCTGCCCTGAATTGTCAGCATTTCCGGGTCTTCCGCATCTGCACTCTTGGCAGCCGGGGAATGACTGTAACAGCACTGTAGCAGCACTTTCAACCCATATATAATATAGTTGTGACATCACAACCATATGAATGTCCTGACGGCTCATTTAAAGGCACAGTTTCTTAATCTGGACTGTATTTCTTTCACTTTCACTGTATCTCTATAGCATCTAGACCTGCTTTATTATAATAAAAAAAAAGATATGGAATCTCACTTTTTAAAATATGGGACCTTTAACATACTAAAGCAGAAATACTGGGCCAAAGTATTGGAGACATTTCTTGGTTCATTTTCTTCTGTTTGTTCACCTTTAATCCAGGCCCCTGGGATTAGGATATTTACAGAAATAACTCTTTGTTTACAATACACTAATCCAATCACCGCGCCAAAGTTCATTCAATTTGTGCCCTGACAGTGAACCACCACCACCACCCCCTCCTCCTCCAACCCTCCTCCTCTAAAGCATATTTATCATGATGCCATATGCCCCAACACAACACTGCGTCTTTTCTCTAGCTGAAATGTGCAGAATGTGATATACTGTACTGTGTGGCACAATGGAGTAATTGTGTTTTGTCCCTTGAGGGAAATTATGAGTAGGAAGAGGAGGAATATCAGTGCAGGATGTATGCTTTCCAGCCTCATCTGACGATCCAGTTGTGAGTGAGGGATATAAACGAGCGACTTGATTTCTAGGATGTAACTGTGTTGCCTGACCTCTATTACAGCAGGCTTTAGTGGCTTTTTAATGTCAAGCCGTATCATATTTTTTGCAGCACTTTCCTACAATATACTTTAATAACCTCTCTTTCTGCAGGGCAAAACAGTATATTATTAGGCCTATATATTTCAAACTACCCTAAATCAGTTCCAGGTGTATACGAGAGTTAAAATATTTTATGAAAGACAAATAGACTTAAAATGATAAACAATGAAATGCCAAAAGACTGCATGAAGTTAACTGTCCTCTTTGTACTGCACCTCTCCTCCAGGGTGACGCACAGTGCCTCTTTTGTTCTGCCACTCATTGCTTATGTTACTGTAGAGCACTAATGCACACAGATCGATAGCATACTTTCCATTTCAACACATTGAGCTGATGTACGGACACACAGTTGGAATTGATCCTGTCCTGTCAACACAAAGTTTTACGTCTGTATGTCTTTTTTTCCTGCAGCAAAATAAATGGTCTTTAAATAAAAAGCTTTTTTTTTTTTTCCACAGCGTGTTCACAATCTCAAACCCCTTTGTAGCTTGACGTTGACATCTCTGTATTACACGTTGAATAACTGCATTGCTGATGATGATGTAAGGCTAGGTGGGTGGGAGACGGTGTAACAGAGGCATAGACACGGCACACCGAGATCAAAACAGAACATCTGGCCCATTCACATGAATCAAATTTAAAAACGTTCTGTCACTTCCAAATGCCCTCTCTTGCACATTTATGATTGTGGAAAAAAAAACATCATACTGGCTCAAATAAAACTATTTTGAAACAGCTGTAAAGTCATAACAGCCATAAAATATTTTAATACACCAATAAAACGATGAGTCTGAAATGCAAAGAAATAATAAAAAAAAAGGGATAATAACCAAACAATGCATGTCGCCTGTTGGTCTCAAACAAACAAACCCAGCAAAATCAATTTCCTCCCCCACAGGATGTCCACCGCATGCTAGCAGCTTTTTACGACCATGGCTGAAAGGTGCAAAAACACCAAGCATGTTTCAAGTAAGCAAAACTATCAATCTGCACTTTTAACGAGCTCACAGTACAAGGTGCACACAGTCTGAATATAGTTACTCTGAAACCTTTACTGGCATGAAGGCTGAAAACAGGAACTGGCTGTTCATTGTGTGCCATATACAGTATGAGCGTATAAAAAGAGATGACAGATTTAAGGGACACTTGGACTTTTAGGCAACGCTTTATATTAAGGTCCTTGAATTAAGCATTAGTTAATAGGTAATAAAGGCCTCATGAGTCCTTAAGACTTGTAAGGCCTGTCCTAAGATTGGGCGATATGGCCAAAATCTTTTATCCCGATATAGGTCATTTTATATCTTGATATATATCACAATATAGCACATGTTCTGGTAATTTAATAAATAAATAGTCTATATGAAATAATCACATGGTAAAGCATATTTTTTGTATTCCCGTGTGAATTAAATATGTGACAAATAAAAATAACTGAGTATTTTGTCATTTAACTTTTGTGCAAAAATAATAAAAATAACATAACACAGAATAAAATCCAGCTGACATTGTTTACATGCATGCACATAAATACCATGTAATTAGATTAAGAAATTTGAATTAGTATGTGCTTGTTATTATCCATTTAGATGACATAATTGTGTATCACAGTGTCTCGATAATATGATTTCATCACAATATGATAATTATCATATTGAATTATTGCCCAGCCCCAGCCTATCCCCTCTCTCTTTAAATATCTATTTTTTTAATGTTAATAAGTTCATAATAAAGGCTGTATTAATCCTAACAAGGCATTGTTCTCGCTTTAGATCCAGTAGCTTCAAAAAGCAAAATTAACTGTTAATAAACGCACAATGTGTTTCTCATAAGTGATTATAAATGTCTTATAATCTACAATAAATGCTATTATTAACACGTATATATTCTTATTAACACATAATAATGTTAATAAGCATTACACTTTATATGGCCCTTATTACTTATTAACTATGCTAACACTTATTACAAATACCTTTATATAAAACGTTACAGGCTTTTATTTCAATTTTGAATCCCGAGCTTGCAGCAAAATGCACAACATATTATGTTTTGTTTTTGCAGAAAATCAAGGACAAGTGTCTACTTCTCTTTTCATATAATGTGACAAATTTCTGTCAAGGAAGAAGAAACTGAAAAATGTCAAAGCACGTCGTGTACATTGACAAGTTGCTGCAGGCTACGCAGTCAGCATGTCATTACACTTTAGACAATTAAATCTGTCTGTTCAGACCTCTGATCCTTCGGCTGTTTGAAAAACAACACTAGGAAGAGTCAGAATCTGTTTTTTTCCCCGGCTATAAATCATATAGTGGTCTTTTAAAATGATACATTGTAGGAGGAAACTCTTTAAATTTCGTGAAGCTCTCAGCCCACACAATACAGTAGGTGCTTTTGAGACCCAGATAAAATGTTTCCAGTGATAACAATAAAACAGCTCTTCTTGGTTCGATGAACCAAACCATCAGCTTCTGAAAGGCAGAGATGGAGAGAGAAACAGAGAGAGGGAGAGCACTAATCTCATTACCTTCTCTTCCTGGCATGAGAGAATATTCATTTCTCTGTGGTAACCGGCAAGAGGGTGAAAAAAAATTCAATCGCACATCCCACCATTTCATTTTCCATGTAATTAAATCAGTTAAATGTTATAAAAACATGTAAACTCCGTCAATGACTTTGAGCCATTTGCATTTTTAATTAGGCCAGATTAATTCTAATAAGCGAGCTGGGCTAAGGCGATGACAGAGCAGGCCTATTGTGTGTCTGTCACACTCATTTAATTCTGTCATTATGTCCCATATCCTATTATGATAATTGGCTTTTTATTCTCAATCAACAAGCAGCCAAGGCTATTAAGTAATAATCTCTGACTAGTGCACTTTTAACCTTAAACGTGTTAGAAGTTTGCCACCTTAAAAACAACAACTAGCAGAGAGAGAAAAAAAAAAGAAGGGGAAAAGCAAAAGCAGCCTAGCTACTTGCTCCAAATGAAAAATGACTGTCAAGAAGCCGCATGTTGACACTTGGCATAGGGTGTAAAGCAAACACATTAGATGGAGGAAATGGGTATCACCATCTTCCCCCTGCAAGGTAACTAAGCAGAGAAGACGAATGTGTCTGATGTGTTCAGCCATTTCCTCTGCTCCCTCTCTGGGGAGTCACTCCAAAACGAAATCTCTGAAGAAGCTGGCCCTGCTGTTTAATTGAAAGACACGGCCGCAAACAAATAGGGGAAGCGCTAACAGATTACAGCCTGGGAGACATGCAGCAAGCCAAATGTCTCTGACAAAAAAAGATGATGACATTGTGGGTGAAAATAGCAGACATGAACTTAACCATGCACAGAGCTGCAAAAATAACTGCAAAAATCAACATTTGTCACGATGGTTCATTAATTACATCTGCCAAGTAGGTTCTGTTTTCTGTTTGTTTGTCTGTTTGTCAGCAGGATTATGGAAAAACTACTGGCCAGATTTCCTTGAAAGTTGGTGGAAGGGTGTAGCGTGTGCCAAGGAAGAACTCATTAAATTTTGGAGCGGATCCGAATAACGGGGTGGATAGACAAATTATTTTTCACTTTCGTTACCATTGCGAGATAGGGCATGTGCTGCATTCATGTGGTGCTGGAATAATCTGAAAAAATGACTTCCCGATCATATTTCATGGCTCACCTGATCTGTTCCCTTTCTTTTGCTCCAACACTCTGAGCATTCATGTTGTTTCCTTATTCCATGACTTAAAGCTCATGAGCACACCGAAGTCGGGATGCACCACTGGCCTTGGCGGAGGTCTGCACGCTCCGAGTGCCATTCTAGTTATAGATTATCTCAATGTATGAGTGCAATCAAGCTACTGTTGTAACTGTATAGCCCCTTTCTCATATGCACTGCAACCCTGAACTTATCTAGACATTACCCGGAGGAGCTGTATGTGAGAACGCATTAAACAGACTTTACCCTGCCAGCTCCCGAGTACAAAGTCTGTGTAATGTCTTACTGAGCCCATGTGTGAATAGAACCGGTCATTGTCCGGAAAGCAAGTGGGCGTGTTGATGACATTTCTATCATGCAGCTGCCGTAAAACCGGAAGAAAACAAACGAGGGTGAAGAAGAAGGGTCATTTACACGAAGACACCAAGCAAATTGTCTAACTGGAGAGACAACGAGATTCGTGAACTTTTGTCAGTAAGGGCCGACGCCAAAATCGTCAGACAAATTCAAGGAACGACAAGAGACTCGGTTGTTTATGAGCAAATTACGATTACGAATTACTCAGGTGCCACCCCTCGCCTAAAACAAACAGAGTATTTCCACTAAGTGAGAACACGTCTGACACGGACAATCTCCTGTTATGGGACAGTGTCCGGAGTTCATATGAGAAGACATTTTTGTAACTCACAAAACTGCAAAGCAGCAAAGCAGTACATCTGCCATTAAAAAATATATATCAACATGACATTTCTGACTTTAGAAGCTCAGCAGGCAGTCAAATAAGCTAACAGCTAACCTGGAAATCTGAATCAGAATCATTTATTAATGACCACACGACCAAGGTCGGTGGAATTTGCTTTCAGTACAGCATGAATATATGCTCAATTCAACAGTGTCATAAAGAAGCATAAACAACAACGTTATATAAATGGCACGGCAGACAAATCCACAAGCTATATACACACTATTTACAGATTGATGCAGTTAAAAGTTTAATATAGGCAGCCTTTTTTAGTTAACACTGCTAAGCTTCATTACTTCACCAGGTCTGAGTGGTGCCTGAGCTCCAATGAGGTTTAAATGAAGCAAACATCATTTCTGCCTCCCAGAAATGTATGTAGGCCTATACATTAAAAACTCAATTTTGCACATCTATTCCTGGACTGTGTATCTATTGTCATGGTATAATTAATTCTATTATTACGTAGGGTCACACCTTGCCAAAGAAGGTAAAAACATTTTCCACATCCTAATGCTTCCTTGCACAGCAGAAAACACCAATTGTACCCGCACATTGCTGCCTCAGCAATTACCTAAAGAGGAGCAGTCACATGCAATGTGTGGAGTTAATGCAAAGATGTAGGACAGAGAATGCCAACCAGTCATATCACTCGTCACCATGCACCATGACCTTTGTTGTCAAACATGTGGTCAGGGGCATTTTGAATCCTGTCCCACTTCAGCAGCAGCGGTTAACTTAAGTGGCTTTTCTTTTAAATAACCAAACAGGAAATGTGCATTGAGCTTTGACAGCACTGCAATGACAGTTATCTGACAACCACAATCTAATTGTAATGTTAATGTTTTTCTCACACAATAATAAAAAAGTGTACAGTGAATACTGTCAAAAATGAGGTAAAAGAGATATTTCACAAGCTTTTTTTTTTTAGAGTGGGTAAGATTCCCATATAATCTTCTTCAAACATAATCTAAGACTTGCATTAGTTTTGTGGAATGGTTAACACCTAATTCAAGAGCATGATTTCCAGTCTTTCGGTGTTGCAGTAGCAAAGTCAATCTGAACCAATCAAACACTGAAGCATAAAAATGTTGTCAATCACATTTTTTAACACTGAAAATCACCTGTCAGACTCAACACCAAACACTTTTCTTTCATCAATGTCTTCATACTTCTCACTTGCTCTGTTCATTTAATCAATGCTATTGGTCACCCTTGACGTGTGTGGGTTTTACAAATATTTAACCAATAAAAAGTATTAAAAAGACGGATTTCATCTGAGGTAAATAGCTCAACAGAATGTTTTCAAATTAGCCTTTTTTCATTTCCTGGTTTTGGCCATACAAGGTTTTCGCCCGACAGCGACAATTTGCAACTAAGTTTAACTAACTAAAACAAGTCCTTACACAGCATCCATACAATATAAAACTATATCCGTGACATCGTCAGTCCTTTTGTCAGAAGCCAGTATAATAATGTAAAAAAAACATCATCCATTCAGTAGCTCAAAATGTACTGTAAACAATGGCAGGAAGGCGGCGGGGGCTGAGGAGGGCTTTGTTTCAACAGAAGCCACCCTGGTGCAATTGACGGTTGAACCTTTAATGTTCGCACTTTCTTCACTGGCTGCTCTCTCTCCTCTCAACAAAACGCTTGTGCAGTCATCTCACTCATATTCTTAACTCTAAAATTAGCCGTGGAGTGCAGCTGTCAGTGCTGATTCAGTCGGACAGGCACAGCTCGAATGTATTAATTTTCTCATACAGGAGAAAAGTGCTTTTCCAGGTTTCAGTACCCCCCACTTTGCCTATATCCCTGTGCATCAGAGTCCTTTTAAGAAGCCACTTTTTATTTACCAGAAAGAGATTTTAGAGAGATTTATCTCCAGAGCCAAAATGGATGCAAAAAAACTAAGTACGGCCTCTCAAACAGTCCAATAACATTTTATCGCTCTAAAAGGACAAGACTTACTTAATAAACCTTTTTATTTCAGTCAGACCTTATGAAAGTGCTGTATGGCCTCACAATTTACGTTTTACTCAGTAATTATCCATAAAGAGGACTTAATAAGTTCTCTCTTGAGTACACACAAGGTGAGCGTTACTATGGGGACGCAGAGTGCTCCGTGGCACCGAGGCTTGCTCCATTGTGGCGAGAGACAACAGCTGTCTTTACCTTTGGCAGGCAAACAGGCTCATTAAGGGCGGCCATGTTTGTTTTTGCGCCCGATACCTAGCCCTAAGCAAACACTGCCATATCTCCACTCCACAGCCCTCGCAGTCTCAACATTTCCTTCCCTATTGTGGAGGGAGGCCCTGGCACGTTGAGCCCATGCTGTACGTTTTTTTTTTTTTTTTTTCTTTTTCCCGCAAGCTCCGGCCGAGCTGCCAGTGGCTCTCAAAGAATGCGTGCTTAATTGAGAAATTTAGTTGAGGTTGGAGCTGATGAAATGCTGAAATGCAGTGAGCACACAGCTGAGATGCTATGAATGTTGCGTATGTGTTATACACATAATGTATGTCATTATGATGCCTGATATCACGTCTTGTGGTATGTCACAAGAAAGCCCTCTTTGTTTGTTGTGCCGTCGACGTGATATAAAGGCGTCATTATTTGGTCTGCTCACAGCTAACAGTCAAATCTGCAGCGAAAGGTTTCATTCGCATATTTTCTCCTCTCTCAGCGCTGTCTGCGGCTTGAGTGACAAGGCAGGTTGAATTCATAACGCTTTGACAAAAATTCCATTTAAAAGGGAAAATGGCATTGAATGTCATTCCATTACTGCAGACGGCAAACATGGGAACACTCTAACCCAGGAGGCATTCACATTAACTTATACAAAATAGCAAAAAAGACTATTTTTTTTGGCTTTCCTATAATATATGTACAACACTGGAGTATTTTCAGCCAGAGCATTTCAAGAGTAGCCTTCCCAAAATGTACTCACTTATTTGATTTTGTCCCTTTTCACCATTTGTCAAGCCCAAAGTCACAATGCATTGTGAAATGAGTTCTTAATGTGGAGTAATGAGGCTGTCATGGCAAAGCAGTCTCTGCTTGTTTGAATTTGACTCATGTCGTAGATTCAATTAAATCAGCTGAAGTCAAGCTGGCCCCGGGCCAGATCGGTAATGGGTGACCTCATTCAAACAATGCTCTGACATATTGAAACAATAAGAGGAAGGGCCTTGAGTCAGTTGCAAAAGCAAACTGCACTCGAAAGCGATAAGGTCGAAAAATTACAGTGAAGTCACCAAAGTGTTGGAAAGATTCATGTAGTCATGTGTCTTCAGAGGCGCTCATGTAGTTGTTTTTTTTTAAATATTTTTGGTGCCAAAAGTTATTGCTTGTGTAACATCTCACAGGATAAGCTGACTGTGTGTGTGTGTGTGTGTGTGTGTGTGTGTGTGTGTGTGTGTGTGTGTGTGTGTGTGTGCGTGCGTGCG
>JAOVVB010149266.1:0-11863 GCA_028570985.1 Heterobranchus longifilis
GACGGTGAGGATGGCGCTCCTGGGAGGGGGGGGGGGGTGCAGAAAGCTCACCTGCAGGCATAAGTCACAGGCACTGACTGTATATAAAGACAGTCGACAGTGTTTGTGTAATTACTCTCACTGCCAGAGGGGGGAGACAAAAGCTCTGCACTCTTTAAGTTCACTCAAAGTATAAACCAGCTCCCACATACATGTAATAATTAGCATGGAGGCTAAAAATCCAAGCGTGTGTAATATTATGATTCCCATATTTTGAGAAGCAAAAGACAGCCTGATTCTAACCCTTCTCCTCCTACAGCTTGATATTACACATTTAAAATGTGAATTTGAGACCATCAGTCTCGGCTCTTTCCTTGTTTCCTTGAAGCCAGATTTACAGCCACAGCGTCCAGGTCCAGGTTCATGTTGGTCCCCGTCTCTTCTGTCTCACATTCCTTCTGTGGTTTCTCCTCCTGCTGACAGCTGACGTCCATCAGTCTGTGTGTGGTCTTTGACCTTTAGCAGAGACCCACTGGGACCCTCACTGGCTGCTAAAATAGACCCGGACCCCTTTTGTCCTGCTGGTGTTTTTGCAAAATTCACAGAACTGGATGGATTGACATATATGTGATTCTGAAAAACCACTCTGATAATCACATGCATGTAGAAGCAAACAGATACACACTAATGAAAATAATGTTTCTGTCCTTCTCTCTCTGCAGATCATCAACTTGTTCATTGCCGTCATCATGGACAACTTTGAATATCTGACGCGAGACTGGACCGTGCTCGGCACGCACCACCTGGACGAGTTTAAGAGAGTTTGGTCAGACTACGATCCAGAGGCCACGTAAGACTCATTTCTCTTCCACTTAAAGGAATATTTCACCGTCAAAATGATCGTTTGTACATCAGTTACTCACCCTGTGTTACCCTGAGTCTGAAGAGTACGCTGAGCGAAGAATCTAAAAACTGACACGATTCCTGATGAATTGAAGTAAAAGGAGGCCAAATTAAGGATAATTTATAGTTGTATTACATTTTTAATAAGAGTTGTGATTTATGATTACCCTATTTAAGATTGTTTGATTGATTGTTTTTCACTAAAAAGGATGTTTCCTGTCTTTGATGCAATATAAGTTTCTTAACAAAATGTAAAGTAAAGTATGTTTTAGTGTCATTTTAAGAATTTGAAGCATATTTCTATGATTATTGGGATAGTTTTACTGTTTGTATATGGGCCCCCAATTACTTAAATTCCTTCACCGTGGATGCAAACAAGAAAAACAAAGTTTTCTTCAAGAATTCAAGAAAACACAGGGTGAGTAATTGATGTACAAATGATGATTTTTGGGGGTGAAGTATTCTTTTAACAGCAATTCCTTTTACCAGTTCTTCTTTTTGTTCCTCTCACTGTTCCCAGAATATTCCTGTCAGTCAGTAAAAGTCTTTTTTGTGTTTTTCTGTTTCTCGCAGCGGTCGTATAAAACACATCGATGTCGTCACGATGCTGCGCAGGATTCAGCCGCCTCTCGGTTTTGGAAAACTGTGTCCTCACCGTGTAGCTTGCAAGGTAAAAGTCGACACAGATTCAGTGACGTGAAGAACACGAGCAGATCTCACTCCTCAAAAAAATTATGTTTCTAACCAGAAAAGCTGCCTTTCTTCACACACGAGTTGGAGCAAAAGTCATTTTGATTACGCTGCCATCTCCTGGTATACCAGATTATCACAACGCTTCAAAAGCAAAAGAGTTGATAAGGGTTATATCAGGCAGGTCCAAAGTCCGGCCCGGGGGCCATTTGCCGCCCTCAGAACGATTAATCGAGTAATCGAGAAAATAATCCTCAAATGAATCGATAATGAAAATAATCGTTTCTATCCATCAGTTAATCCCTCCCTCTGCCTCGTCCTCTTGTCCTCTTGTCCTCTTGTCCCCTCAGAGACTGGTTGCTATGAACGTCCCGCTGCACGGCGATGGGACGGTCACCTTCAACGCTACTCTGTTTGCTCTGGTGCGAACCTCGCTGAAGATCAAGACTGAAGGTGAGCTCTGGTGCAGACAGAAACCGATGCATCGTATCTGTGCGAGTCCTTACCTCAGTGTTGTTGATTTCTTTAAACAATGTGTTTCTGTTGTCCCTCTCAGGCCCCATCGATCAGCAGAATGAAGAGCTGAAGCTGATCATTAAGAAGCTCTGGAAGCGCACCAAGCCCAAGCTCATCGATGAAGTCATTCCTCCCCCTAGAGGTACAACAGCAATGTACAGTGCAGCGCTGTCAGCCGTGATGAAATCATGTGAAAGCAGAAATCACTGCAAATATCAAATTCAACTTTTGCCACTGATGACTTTACATATTTGCATTGGGAAAATAACCTATTTCCACATTTTCATCACTAACTTTTTTTCCTCCTTCTGCAGGGGATGAGGTGACTTGTGGGAAGTTTTACGCCAGCTTCTTGATTCAGGACTATTTTAAAAAGTTCCGCAAGAGAAAGGAGAGGGAGAGGAAATCCAAAAGGAAGGACAGAGCGGCTTCTCTGCAGGTGACTTAAATAAAAATGCTTTTCATTTTAAAGATCCACTCCAGAAACTGAGGAAACGCTATCAAAAATCTCATCAATTTACAATAAGAAAACACCAGAGGCAGGGTTAGAAATAGATCAAAACTTAATATATAACAATGTATACCAAGAAGTAAAACACACTAAGATACATAAAAAATGGATGGAGCTCAATTAAATGCCACAGAAAAGGTAAAATAAAACAAATAATTAGACAGATAAAGATAAATAAAAAGTAATTAAATTAACCCCATCGTTACCAGCTGCAACATTAAAGTGATAAACACATTAATGCATCATTAATTATAATTCAATAATATATATGAATCTGAAATATGCCATTCTGCATACTGTACTTAAGTACTTTTTGATGCTAATACTTTTGTACTTTTACTTGAGTATTTTTTACAGTGTAGTATTGCTACTTTTACTTAAAGTCCTCCTCCAGACACGTTTTAAAATATGTAAAAATACTCTGCTATGATTAATATTTTGTTTAACATGGTTTTCCCACAAAAAAAAAGATAAAATAACAAAAACTCTGAAAAAGGGGCTGGAAGCACATCTACTCTTTTCCCTTATTAAGAAAATCTGGTTATGGCCTCAAGCCCCGCCCACCACCGCTGCCATAGTTACGCTATGGAATGCCCCAGCCACAAATGACTTGATTGGTTCCTTAGACATGTGATGTCATAAAACCTGTCTGTCTGAATCTGGGTTTTTGAGACTGTTGTTGGCACGCTGCAGTTTGAAGGCAGAAATTCTCAGCCGTGGTGTTGACTGCTCATCTCACTCATGATATGTCTTGTAGCAAATAAAAAACATTATATAGACATGTTACCATGGTTATTTTCACCAGAGGGGCTCTTTTAGTAAAAGATCTGAATACTTCTTCCACCGCTGTATATTTTGCTAGACGGTCGTTATTAACTCTGTGTACCGTATGTTTGTACATGTGTTGTTAGCTCGGGCTGCGGACGCTGCAGGACCTGGCTCCAGAGATGCGCCTGGCGATGGCCTGTGACCTGGAAGAAGAGGAGGGTGTGGACGGAGAGATGACCGGTGATGAGTTTTTCGACAGCGAGGCCGGAACCTCAGTGAACAACACGCCCTGCAGCACGCCGCTGCCGCCTATAGCCAGACTGGTGGAGCAGACAACCGTGTTCATGGAGGCCGAGCCCAGGATAACCATCGAGGACGTCATCACAGAGCAGGTGACGGGCCTGCAGGACCACCAGAGACCGGGATCAGAGCTGGCCGGAGTCTGCATTATAACTGAGCAACCTGTGAGGTCCGACCCGCTGCCCATCAGGTGTGTTCACTCGTTTTATACACGATAAGATGAGATCAACATTTATTATCCCTGTGGGGAGATCCAGCTTCCCTTATCAGCAACAGCAGGGAGAATGAAACACAGAAGTACAGATAGGATTTAAATAGAGAGTCAAGGACACCGCAATAAAAACAGCAATAACAATAAAAACTAGAATAACAATAGAGATAAGATAAATACTGAGAGATAAGATAAATAAATAAATAAATAAATAAATACTGGGCTGCTGGCCCTGGATGTTTGCACCGGATCACTAAGATGAGTGACTTATTTACAGTCCAATAAATGTAAGTGTACAGTGAGTATATGAATAAATGTACAAGTACATTCTCTCATCGTTGAGTATATAAGTGAACATACTATGTAGAGTCAGTATAAATATAAATGTACAGTGAATATATGAGAGAATGAATAAACATCTGTCACTACTATTGCTAATGGATATATGGGTGAAAAGAAAGAAGAAAATAAATATATATATATATATATATACTCGGGATATACTAGGGATGCACTGATTGTGAAATTATGGGCCGATACCGATGTTATGTTGTTGGTTATTTTATTTTTGTTGTTTTTTATTCCCCCCCTCCCCTTTTGCCAGGGAAACAAAGAAATCTTCATTATTTAAAAAGTCCTTCAACATTTCATTACACAATCTGAATTTGAATGAACACAAATACAATCATACAAACAACTTTTAATATAACCTTCTTTCACATGAAAAACATTATTTTTTTGGAAAAATAACTGCTTCAAAAGCATTTTTAATCTTTTAACATTTAGCCAGCGCAAAATTGATGCAACACAACAGATAAATATCGGTCACTGCCGTCGGCTAATGTCATCTTATTTTCAGATTGCAGTCAACAAGGCGAATAACAGCCGATATATCAGTGCATCCTTAATATATACATATACGTACAGTCTATTAACAATGAGTGCAGTGTACATCCCAGTGATATATAAAGTGTGTTTACTGCAAAACCAGACTTTGATACAGTTTCTTCTCCTGTTCAGGATGGACTTCATCAGGGAGACGCCGCCTCCTTCTCCTTCTCCTGCTCCTCTTTCTCCTCCTGTTTATGCTCCTATTCCTACTCCTGCTCCTCTTTCTCCTCCTGCTCCTGCTCCTCTTCCTACTCCTGCTCCTCTTTCTCCTCCTGCTCCTGCTCCTGTTCCTACTCCTGCTCCTCTTTCTCCTCCTGCTCCTATTCCTCCTCTTTATCCTCTTCCTACTCCTGCTCCTATTCCTACTCCCGCTCCTCTTTCTCCTCCTGCTCCTGTTGCTACTCCTGCTCCTATTCCTATTCCTGCTCCTATTCCTACTCCTGCTCCTGTTGCTCCTCCTGCTCCTGTTGCTCCTCCTGCTCCTGTTGCTCCTCCTGCAGAGATCCCGCAGGTTGTCATTGAAGAACCAGTTGTGGCGGCTACAATGGAAATAGCTGAGCAGGTTTATAGTTTTGAAGGAGACGCTGCGAGTCTGGCCTCAGTAGAACGGTAAGAAACGAGCAAGAGGGTGAGGAGAGAGATACAGCACATGTGTAATGATTTTATTTTTAAAAGGAATTGTGCGTATGCACTTATTCGCTTGCTTCTGAGAGTTAGATGAGAAGATCGATAACACTCACAGCTGGAGCCAGCAGGTGGTTAACTTGACTTTATCGGTCCAATTTTTTTTATCCATTCCCTCATTGCTTCCTGATCAGTTTTCTGTGGAAAAAAAATGTAGGACTTCACAGGTTTTCACCGTCAACGTAGTCTGGCTTGCTGTGTAAGCAGTGCCGGTATAAAGCCGTACTTCCACCAGGAGGAAACTCCAGTAGGAGGAAGTCCCTCCTTCCTTCTGTGTGGTTCTCAAAGTCCCTTCGCTGCAGCCGGGGCGTAGCGCCACGCAAGATGGTTGTGATTAAAGAAATACAAAGGGAGTCTTTTCACTATACCAGAGTGAAAGTTAATCAATCCAGACCCATCTTTCATCTGTCATCTTTCTTTGTAAAATGGAACCACACTTTGGACCATTTCTTCCTCTTTGTTGCAAGTTTCCAGCAGCATAGACGCACAAGTTTGACATCAATGTGCAACTGTCAGACAAACATGCCGACATTGATAAAAGGAATTGATAAGCTCGGAGGCATACGACTCAGATGGATCGGACAATTTAGAACCAACTGGAACTGGTTCTCGATTTCCATCCCAAGTCGTTTTTACACTGTTTTTGGCTGGACCGCTGCAACGCTGGGGACCAGCCTTATAAATGGGAAAGTCCGTCCATCTGTTTGTCGCTGAGCGAGTGATGCAGTTCAACTATTGGTCAAGTGAGTGATGACGTCACTGGAGTTGCAGCGTCTCTATTGGCTGTTGCTCTTTCAAAATGATTCAGTGGGACAGTCAGTTCAGTACGCAACAAAAACCACTACAGATGAACATTTAATATCTAGGAATTCACATTATGGACATCACAGCTGACTATCCCTGTAACAATTTGGCCAAACAACGGTCGCAGTCCAGCCACATACGCGGTTTACTCCTAGTCTTGTTTTTTTGTTTTTTTGTTTTTTTTTACAGCTTAAACAAACAAGATGTTAATCAGTGATCAGGTGCTGGCAGGTGAATGTTTGTACAGCATCAGGCTAGCTGTTTCCCCATGTTTCCAGTCTTTATGCTAAGCTAAGCTAAGCTAAACTAAGCTAAGCTAACTGTTTCCTGACTCCAGCTTCAAACTTAACAGACGGACATGAGAGTCTCCATCTCCTGATCTAACTCTCGTCAGGAAAACAAAGAAGCATATAAATGTCAAAAAGTTCCTTTGAAAACATTAAACTATGCTAAAACTCTTTTTCTGGATCTTACAGGTACATGTATCCAGAAGTGGTCTCTCCTGAACCAACGGAGTCCTGCTACATCGAGCAGAGCCTGGACAGAGCCGGCAGCATCGGGGAGAGTCTCTACGACACTCCTGATGGCAACGGCTTCGATAGCAACGGTTACAATGACAGCAACATGAATGGAGGGAGCGTCACTGCGAGCCCCGCCTCTTACGCCACAAACGGATACAATGGGAACGGATACACAGGCTACATCGACAACGGCAGTGTCATCAGCGTCAACGGTAACGGCAGTACGATGAACGGAAATGGAAATGGCAGCACGTTCAGCGGTTACACCGGGAACGGCTACAATGGAAATGAGGACGTCGGACAGTTCGTCAGGAGACGACTGCTTCCTCCCTTACCAAGAGGTGAGAAACATTTTCTTTGTCCTTCTTTATTAGGGGACAATGTTTAATTCAATCATGTGCAGAATTACACTGTTTTAACATCTAAAATGCCATTAGAACTGCAACAGAAAATTAATCTGCAACTATTTTGATAATAAATAAATTATTTGTGTAAGTAATTTGTCAAGCCAAAATACCAAATGTCCTGTGGTTCCAAGAGTTTAAACATGAGGATTTGCGTTTGTTTCTTGTCGTACATTATAGTAAACTGAGGACTGAGTTTGGGACGGCTGTTCAAACAAAACTAAACATTTTATTTTGGTTATGTCACCGACTCACCTTTGGCCCTAGGAGATTTGTGACGGGCATTGTTCACAGTTTTATGATGTTTTACATGCCATTATCTAATCTGCATTCACAAAGTTGTGTGTATTACAGTGTTTCTCCAATAATGGCTTTTTTAAATAAACTAAAACCATCTGGCTGCTACTAGATTAATCTAAAGGATGTGTACTAAAAGAAACAACAGGTTATTTTGGCCGGTAACTATGCTGTGGAATAAACACAAGTGATATATGCACTTTCACTGCTAATGTAATCTGCCCTAAAGCCCCAGACTTGTATTGTGTTGGATTGTGGTAGTTTCATTAATGGCAGATTTGCACCATTAAAGCAGATATCAACTAAAATCATGAGGGCCTTTAAGAGCAACACCGCTTCAAATATTTTAAGATTCATATGGTGCATAAATTTGTCTTTAACTCTTGTGCATCCCTTTTAAAAAAAAAACTATTTTTAACCAACTACAGTCCTGATCATAACTACCAAATATTTTCAGAATTTTAACTCTTTAAATGCCTGTTTGTTTACATAATGTCACTGTAGTGCGCCATAATACAGCAGCAATAATCAGAGGAAAACAGTCGTTTTAGCCATTTTCTCATGTTTGAAAACAACTAAAAGAAAAGATTGAAAGCCTGATATAATGCATGATCGTATGTTGTAATGGCCGTGGGATCAAACATTGTGGTTTTAATGGGTTTCAGTGGGACATTTTTGAGTGTCTGTATTTTGGCTACACAGTTTATTATAGATTTATAATAGGAACTGAGGTTGAACTTTCAAAATTAAAAAAAAAAACAACAACTCACACTCTTGCCAAAATGTGTGCCATGTGCATTAACACAGCCAAAATGATCGAAAAATTAAAAAGCTAAAAATGTCCCTCAGGATATACAAGGGTTAACCACATTTTCCACAAACAGGGGGTCAGTCGGGCCAGCTCATTTTTGCCCTGAGGCCCCCTAGTGGGCTAATCCGGTCATGCTGATGCTAAATCCCTCCACACGGGGTTGTACTGTAGTCCTGCATCCTGGACAGTTTCCTAACACGCCCCCGCTTTTTGTTTCAGGCCGAAAGCCGTCCTTTAACTTACAGTGTCTGAGGCCACAGAGCAGTGTGGACAACCTCCCCATCCCAGGGAACTACCGCGGGAACGCATCCCCGTCCAGATCCCGTCTGCAGGTAAAGCAACAACACACACACACACACACACACTCTCAAAATATTAGTGTTCATACACAGAGTGTGTCTCATCTGCTGTTGCTCTGTCGTGTCAGACGCAGCACAGCCTGGACTCCCGGCCCAGCAGCGTGTCCTCGATGTCGTCCGCCTCCTGGGTGAACACAGGAGCAGCTGGCAACACTCCTCTCCCAGGAATAATCGCCCCCTCAGGACGCAGGGGAAAGCTCATCTACACCCCAATGATCCTGGTGGACCAAGCCACCGGCAACAGCCAGCAGCTGTGGAGCGACGGCTCTGCCAGCCTCCCTGCGGGGAGCAGAGCACCTGGCTGGTACCCCGGTCAGACCAGGACCTTCACCAGCGTGAGGATGCCACCCGTCAACCAGAGCTTCGTAGAAAAAGGCAGCGCAGACAGTCTGGTGGAGTCGGTGAGTAATCATGCAGCAGGGGATTTTTGTGAATTAGGAACCTATAGCAACCAGTACTGTACTGTATGTACAATAAACACTATTTCTAATTACTTTGAGCCCTCAGGCAGTTTGATTTAGTCTTGTTGTTTTTTTTTGTTAATAAAACCAATGTTTTCCCATCTATATCCACATTTTATTAGCTGTATTAAAGGTGCTGTAAGTGTTTTTTCTCCCCTTTATGGCATGTCCATAAAGGGGAGACTCATGGGTACCCATAGAACCTATTTTCATTCAGATATCTTGAGGTCAGAGGTCAAGGGACCCTTTGAAACTGGACACGCCAAAATGTAGCCTAAATTTGGGGTGTTATTTACCCCCCTTGCTGACAAGCTAGCATGGCATGGCTGGTACCGATGGATTCCTTACGTCGTCTAGTTTCATATGATACCAGTAACTTCACTCTGGTTTTATAACGGAGTCTGCTACAACCTCTTAAAGACGGTAATGTCGGTCGTCACGCTCTCGCAGATCTCTTACTGGGGTGGCCCTGGACAAATCTGATTGGCCATCCCCTGGAAACGCCCCTGGCATTGTTTACACAAAAGAAATAAAGTTGCTACATGTTACATTTTAATTTGGCAAAGTGACTCTTTGAGCTGATGACAGTCTCTGTGCATTGGACATAATGATAATCAGACAGACATGCATGTTTATGTTTGCGTGTTACAGAGAATGAGTGGCTAAAAACATAATCCCTGTCTCACATCACTGTTCCTCTGGTTTTTTTTTTTTCTTTCTTGCTAATGTCAGATCCTGATCTCCGAGGGTCTCGGTGTTTACGCCAGGGACCCGAAGTTTGTGAGCTTTGCCAAGCGGGAGATAGCCGAAGCTTGTCACATGAGCATGGACGACATGGAGAGCGCCGCCTCTGACCTCATAGCTCGCAGAGCCGGTCAGTCGATTTCTCGCTTTGAGGATGATCTGGCCGATGAAATGAACTGCGTGATTTCTTACTGAGATCAGCAAAAAATGAAATAACTGTGTGAGAAAGTGAGGTATGAAGTTTGTGTGTGTTTAAATCTGCTCCAGAGAAAAAAGAAAGTGGACTGGACAGCACGAGTGTAAGAATGACGTGATGCAGACGGGACAATTTTGTCTACTTTGTTGTCTCAGGGTAAAATGTTGTGTTGGTAAGATATACTTTTATTTGTTAATGCCAAAACACACACACACACATGCACACACACACTGATTTTTAAGAGCACATGTCAGTATGTGGCACGAACACTATGACTGCAGTGTTTTGCAGAAGAGCCCGCTGAATGTGACAGGAAACTGTGGCACTTAGCATTACTATGAAAAAGGACCTTTTTTTTTTGCATTGTATTCTCATTTTGTACTTTACTTGAATTGTTGTCACTTTATATTACACCTGTATAAATTAGAAAATATTAAACTATTAGATCAATAAAACATTTATACTTTACACAAAAAATTAGGGGTGTCACAATTTCAATTCTAAAAATCTATCAAAATTAGCTTTCAGTTTCACTTATCAAAAATAAAAGCGGCATGTGCGATTTAAATAAATTATTTAAATTTGACTATAAATGTGGTGCATTCCAAAAAGAAGTATGGCAGTCATATGACTCTTGATACCATCTTTTTAAAGAAGAATTTGAAATATAAATGACAGTTGTCAGGGCATAAAACCATTGATCTGTTGATCTTTACGAAATGTTTAAATTGCATCGAATCGTGACCTTAAAATCGAAAGTCTAATCAAATTGTGGATTTCGCGAATCGTGACACCCCTACAAATAATTGATATGTGAGTGCCCAACAGCATTCACTATTTTAGAGAAATATTTAAATATACTGAATATTGAATATCCTCTAACATGCAACATGGAAACTCATAGCAAAGATCTATAAATAAAGCATTATGTTTTCTCAAATCTACGTTTTATTTTATTTTTGTTACAGTTATTATTCTTGTGCAGTAATAACATACCATTCAGTGTACTTAAGCTGAAAGGTCCTTTTGGTTTTTTTTCTTTTTCTTACAGCAGTGCTATAATGGAGGCTGAGACCTGCAGCAAAAATACAAAAGACTGAATTATATAATCAGCCATTAATGGACCGGCAGATGGACAACATCTGGGTTTCACTTTCCCCTTTAGATAAAAAGAAGCATGCAGAACAGTAACCCATATGTGTATGTTGTCCACTGCTACATTAAAGGGATAGTTCGGATGTTTTGAAGTGTGTTTGCATGAGGTACTTATCCATAGTCAGTGTATTACCTACAGTAGACGGCGGTCGACACGCCGCCAGGTTGGAGAAGCAGACAGGAGGACAGGCACGAAAGCTAAGCGATGTACTGCTGCGGATGGGGTCACACAGCAAAACATATTTTAGCCACCTAACAAAAGGGCCACCTAAAAAAAATCAATATCAGTTTAAGTGTTTTAGAGTATTTTCACTGCTTTACCTTGCCGTCAAAACAGCCCTGGTCAAGATTACGCGGGGGAAACTGTAGCCGTTATATCACTCTCTTCAAAGCCACCAGACTTCAGTGACAAAATCAATAATTTTACCTTGCAGAACACGGGAGTTGCTGGTCTGCCGCTGCCTCGATTGGTCAGTTAATATGTGTTATTGCAGGACTTTGGTGTTTTAAAGGATTAGAAATTCACAAAACTAACAAACAAACTAACCGATCGAGGCAGCGGCAGACCAGCAACTCCCTGTTCTGCGAGGTAAAATGAAAGTCTGGTGGCTTTGAAGAGAGCAATATAACAGCTTCAGTTCCCCGTCGTAAACTTAAA
>JAOVVB010149297.1:0-11862 GCA_028570985.1 Heterobranchus longifilis
GTTTAGGCAACGGAACTACTTGGTTAGGTTTAGGAAAAGATCATGGTTTGTTACGTAACAAAATATAATAACTATGTTTGTTAAATCGTTTAATAACAATCTTGATTTTTGGTTTTGGAACTGCTGTCTCCTGGATGAAAGTCCATGTTTTTGTGACCCATACATCCACCCCATCTCCTGCCTACGCAGACTTTGATTAGTACGTCTTTGTATTATGTCAAAAACAAATGTCATCCGGGAGAAAATATGTCTCTGGAAACATAATTGAGAATGCATGTTTTGTTGTATGGGAATGTATTTTTTAGGAGACAAGGCTGTGTATTTACACCAATTTTTATTATTAGGCCGTCTTAGCATCAGTTTAGCACTAAAGTAATATCTGCTTTCACCAAAATAGAAGTTGAAACACTAAATCTAAACTGCTGCAGTTAGTAAAGATTCATCAGCAGATCTCATTACCAGTCCAAGTGAGACCTGATGCCCTCGGGATGAGGCCATATGCTGGCAGAGACAGTCAGTGAAGTGACTGAGAGCCGACCACGGGGAGCCTTCCTTCCTGCAGGCTACAGGTACTCTGCTGGCTGTCACAGCACAGACACACACAAACGCACACACACTTATGGCCAATATTTGCTTTTTATTAAATATAAGACAACAGGCGGTCCGTGTATTCTGCCACTGATGTGATGGATGTGACATAGAATTGGCTTGATTACAAACATTGTAAAATTGTTCAATACTGCACCGGTTATCTATGGGAAAGCCTTCACCTGTTTTAATGGATTCTGATTAGCTTTCATAAGTATGCATACACCTTCTGTTTCTTATTCTTTTTCTTGTCGGCATCATCCTGTGTTCGAATGCTTTGTTTCGACTTCATTCTGGCAGAAACACTGAATACCAATACATACTATTAATTTTCACATATGAAGGTGGTGAAGCTTAAACACTGAATATTTACATACAATATCAGTTCAAAATATGCAGGTGTGAATAGCTTATTATGGTACATACATGTTACATTGTTATATTTCATTTGAAGGGAGCCGTGCAAGAAGGGGTTAGAAATACATTTATACATATTTAATAACTTTAATAAACTAGTGATAAGCACAAATTATAAACAATTAAAAGCTGAACCCCAACTCCCCATTGGATCTGTGCTTTCAGTCGCTGCCCACAGAGAACACAAATACATTGAAAATAATCAAGTTCAATGAATAATTAATGCTCATGTGATGTTTTCTATTTAGTAGAACAAAATTGTGTTGTCCTGCATGCAAAACAGTTATTTAATACAAAACAATTTTCAGGCCACCTGTATTAGGGCACAGGGCACTGCAAAAGAGCTTGGAAATTGTTTTCTAAGCCAATTTTCAACGCTGTATTAATTTCTGATAATACTTTCTGATTTCCCATGTGCCCCCCCTGACTGGTTCTTGGTTGTCCCTGAGCCACCTCATTTAAAAAATCCTGGAATCGCCCCTAAGAAGGATAGTGCATGCACTAGCCTGATATCAGACAGAATTGTCAACTTGTTACACTCTGTTTACATCTTATTCTGGGGTTTGGACCCAGGCAATGCATGTACATCTTGAGACACACTTAATGAAAAAGGATTTGAACTTTGAAGTAACTTTATCACATTTACAGCAGCTGCTGCCAAGTAGGTCAAAAAAAGGTCGAATGCTTAGTGGCATTTGTCAGTGAGAAGCAAACACTACTTTGACAGTTGAGTTTTTAAAGCAACGTGAGACATCTGCAAATCATCTGTGCTCAAGCTGCTGCAACATCAGTCAAAATACTGCACATTTAGGGAACAGTCTGGGAAATCATCAAACTGCATAGATAAAGCAGGTTAACAGCAGGTACAAGTTGAAACTAAGGAGCAAATATATCTGCAAAGTTTGTAATGGACCAAGTGTTCTTTGTGTAATTCTATCATTATGTTTTTGTTGTTTTGTCTTTAAAATCAAAAATCTGTTTTTTGTCATCAGATGCAGTAAAGTCGATGAAAATCAGTATGATGCAGCACATTCGGGAGATGACCATTTATCAATTTTACATCTACTTATTGTTATTGTTACTTTACTTAAAAGCATATTACGCTGATTTATCAGAGTACTCAATATTGATGGCTCCATTGTCACCCCCTACACTCCATCGCCCACTGTGGCAATCCACAGGCTGAAGAGAGAGAGAGAGAGAGAGAGAGAGAGAGAGAGAGAGGGGGAGAGAGAGAGAGGGAGAGAGAGAGAGAGATTTTGCTGATTTTGACAGAGAATAGTTCATAAGTTAAAAAACTATTTAGCGCTCTTCTGAGTGCTCTGATTAATAAATGCGTTCCATGGATTTTGAAACAGTAGCCTTCTGTTGTTAGAAAGAAAATTGCCCCCTCACAATTTTTAACAGCCCCCTCCATCACTTCATCCTGGTGACTCAATTAATTCTAATCTTTTATTTCATTTTATTTTCATCTTTTTCTGTTTTTATTAAACAGTTTACTGCTTGTTTTTTTCATGTATGTAGAAGCGTCTTTAAGAACTTTGAAAGTGCCATATAAGTCTGATGTATTTTTATTATTATTATTATTATTATTAGTAGTAGTAGTAGATATGCATTCACAGTCATTCTCCATGATTGCTCTATAATTAGTAACAGTTGCAATGATACTACAACTTGTAACAAAGTAGAAAAATATGTGTAAATAAGTCAAGAATGAATGTTGAGATACTGAAATCAGAACGTCATTAGTAAATCTGCTTAAAACACTTTCCAAAGCTGTTTTGGCCATCTCCTCTGATGCCTTCTGGGCTCTGAGCTACAGCAACAACTTATAAAAAGCACAACCTACAAACTTTTAACAGTGCGTACATGTGTAATATCAGCAGGGTCGGAGTCGCAAACTGCCCCTGGAAGACCATAATCATTGTCCTATGAGTGATAACAGCCACTTCATTTAGTTCTACATTGACTATGATAGGGCTCATTCACTGTGATCCTCAAACGACATTATATTATGAGGAACACGGGCATGTCTTGGGTGTGACAGCACGGGGGTGTGAAATCATGTCCCCTTTCATCAAAAGAGTTATGATCAGTCAAGTTGGGCTCATAACAAATAGCAGGCTTTGCGCTTTTATCAGCAATGCTGTGACCCTCAACGCTGTGACCTCATCATTAATATGGGAAGGCCGGATGATAGATCAAAGCATGGTTCAGTGGAGCATCCCTGGGCCAGAGCTGGCCTTGAATCGTTCATCACGCCATCCCTGTGGGGACTTTACGACGGTCCGGGGAGAAAGGATGCTCTCGAGGCTGTCACATTTGTTTTACCGCTTTTGATAATGGCTCCCTTTTAAAATATGATACACGCAGGAATTTCTCATTAACACGTGGCTGTGATTTTAGCTGTGATGACATCCTCTAATGTTAATAAAACTGGACTGTCACAGAGTGGTTTTGACAATATGTTCCATGCTTTTATTGGTTCGCTGTGGTTCAGGTTCAGTCTTTTATAGGTTGAGTCTTTTTTACAAAAGATTCAGGTTCAGTTTGATTCATGCCGATTCATGCTTGACTCTTTTACAAAATATATAAAATATAGACTGATAAGTCATATAAAAAAATATAGTCAATACAGCTAACGTGAAACCATACTTCTGGTTGTTGTTTATTTCATAAAAACATGTCAATACAGAAGATTCGGCTGTTGTCACACAAATTGAATGGGCTTTATCAGTCATTATAAGCCTCATAGATATGGGTCAGTAGGGGCCTTCTGGCCCTGCTAGAAGGTCCGGAAGGCTGTTGTCAGCGTAGTGAATGGGCTGACAACTAATGGTTATTGTTACTGGAGCAAAGGCAGAGCCCAGATGATGAGGTATTTTCTGTCTTCTATTATGATTATGATTATGATTATGTTGTCTAGTGGGTATTCTATTGTCTTTTGATGTGTGGAGAACACTGGACCAAATGACTTTCCCTGTGTGGGATAATAAAGTTGATCTGAATCTGAATCCAGGCGCCACATAAGGAGTTCCCGTCCCAGTTGAAACAACATTTTCTGTCATTTTAATATCCTGTAAATGTCCCGACAAACTGTAAGTTACGTAAGGTATTTAATTCAAACCATGATGTTTTTTTCTAAACCTACCGGCGTGGTTTCTGTGCCTAAACCTGACGAAACTCACGGAAATGTAGATGTTTTTTTCTCAACATACCTATGTAGAACGAAACTCACGGAAATGTAGTAATGTAAGGTTATTTACTTAAAGTGAAACCAACAAACATGCAACAAACTGCTGTTATCAGTCCATTCAATTAGATGACAACAGCCTTCTGGACCTTTTAGCAGGGTCAGCAGGCCCCTACTCATGATAACGAATGATAACGCCCATTCAATCGTGTGATAAAATCCGAAGCGGGTGGTCATACGAGTAGTTTTCTGTGTTTGGTTTTTTTTCATAGTTTTCCTTATCTACTAATTGTACATACAAGAGTGTGTGTGATAATGCCTGATAAGGCTGATGAGGTCAAAAGGCATTTGTGTGTACTAAGATGATTTGACAACAGTTCTCCAGAACATGTGACCTCTTTAGTAGTGGGATTTGATGAAATGGGAAACAGTTGTGCAGGCGGTTAGGTCATGCGCTGAAGCAGGAAAACCACCAAGGAAACCTGCCCTCTCTCTCAATCTGCATGTTTGTGTGCTCAGTTTGCCATAATAACTGTCATCCCAAACCAGTTAGGGACCATTGGATTATCAAACCCTCCAAAACCAATAATATAACCATATAACTCAACTGCTGAGCAAGCAAGGCGTTGTGCGGTGCTGTATAGCTCTCACAACAATTTAACTTTCAGTTGTAATTGAGTTCGTTTTGAATGGCCTGATTTCAGTTTCAGTTTTGTTTTAACTCAATTTGTGACAGAGTGCATTCATGCCTTCTTATCATGTGTAGGCACTTTACTTCCTGTCCGCGCATTCTCCGCATTCGTGGAGACAGGAAGTCTGGGTTCTCATTCTCAAAGTCCCTTCGCTACGGAAACAACGGCAACAGCCTGCGAGCTATCAACCTACATGCTGGAAATGACAGGGTCATGCAATACGGCAGGCCTGCTCTGTTCTTTCAGGCCAGGCCAGGGACTTTTTTTTTTCCTTATCTAGGAGTGAAAATGCACTGGATCCAGACCTTCTTCCAGCACGGACATAGCGCTGTGGAGATATAAGGCCAGCAAAACGTCTTGAGGATGCCCAAACTCTGCCTTAACAGCGGCGCCTTGAGTGGACCCCGGCCTGCACAGAGAGGAGCACACAAGAGAAGAGAGGGAGACTGTTGGACAACAGAGTGGAGGCACTCAGACACACCTGTCTTCAATCAGACCCTGATTCACAGCCAAAGGCTCACAGTACATGTGAAGTCACTCCACACACCCACACACACACACACACACCCCCACACACACACACACACACACACACACACACACACACACACATACACACACACAATCAGTGCCAATTAGTGTGAAGGTGAATCAGTGTGAAGCTGAATGATACAATTCTGCCATGTTACAGTATATGTATTATCTCTACATATGTTTATCTTATGACTTGTACTAATATATTAGTCCAAGTACTTTTTTTTTTTTTAATTGAGCCATCTGTAGGCTATACATGTGTGCCACATAAAGGCCCTGCACACCCCTGGTAAATCTACACAGGTGATTTCAATTATTTTGCTTGATTAGACCTCTTCTCAGGACGTGTGCAGACTCTGCTTGACTGACATTTGCTCGACTCATTTGTTGCACCTGTTAGGGAGGGAGAGTTACACCTTTATCATTCTTTCTAACATGAAGTCCAGTGACCTCCTGTAACCCTGAGCACAGCTCCGCCCACCTTCAACCTGAGCAGAGGTCTAATCAGCCATAACTGAAAACACCTGCGTGAGTGTGCAGGGGATCATTTCGGTTTGTTACATTTTGGGTCTTATTTCATAGATCTGGCCATCATTTCTATCAGTAATGATACAATCGTTCTGTAAGCATGACTGTGATGGCTGACACAACATCACAAACGTAAAAAAAAAAAAAAAATCTAAACAGTTAGATGATCATACCGGTTTCAAACTATATTTTGGTACATTAAAGTACATTGAATAATTATTATATAAATGTTTATATACACTGATTTGGGTATATGTAATATTTGCAACTAATAGTATTTGTGTTTGGTGATACAGTGCATATACAATCATCAGTAATGTAAGCACTAACACATTTGCACTCCAGTGTCACTCTGTATAACCTTAATTCCTAATACTTGGGTGGTGAGCCAACTCTGTATACACATAAAGCATAATATATTAATCCCTTTATACTTAAGCAGATTTGAAGATGTTCTCAACAAGAAATAATGTGTCCCAAGCACAGTTATTAAATACATACTGTACAAAATGTTTGTATTGACAGATAAAATGCTACTTCAACAGAATAAGGAAATTATTTGGGGCAATAAAACACAATATGTGGGTTCTACACTTGCCATGGAAAATGTTGTACTAACAAGAAGCGATACAAGGGAGTAGTAGTTCAGAACATTAAAACTAACGTCTAATTGGACAGTGCCACATATCTATCACACATTTGTTTCCTGAGCTGTTGCCGGATTTGTCACGTCTTCCTTTCAGCCCTGCAGGTTGCAAGCACGATCAACAACGTGTTGGAAATTTTAAACCTGCATCAATTGGCATTTTTACATAAACAACAACTTCATGAGTGACAATGTAATGTGAAAGGAGTTCTGATACCAGAATCATGGAGAATTCAACACTGGAGCTCTGGAGCATGTAAGCATCTCTTACAAACTGTTCACTTCCTTAATTGATCTATGTCTCATTGTGATGTTTTATTGTAAATTACTTTTCTTTGTTTATTTATTCATTTATATTCTAAGTGTCTGTGTGAAGCACTTTTTAACTGTATTTTAAAAAGTGCTATATAAATAAAGCTTTACTTACTTACTTACTTACTTACTCACTCACTCACTCACTCACTCATTCACTCACTTATTTACTTACTTCCTTACTTACTCAGTTAAACACTCTGATAAACCCACTGGGGACTACCTGCCGCACCAAATGACAGACATACATACAGAGTGACTGGCATTGTGCGACATCTAGCAGCTACACATCCAGATAGCTGTCAGTTATAATACTGTCACAGCAGTTAGGCCTATATGCTGTTGATGGGTGGTGGTTGTGTACCTGTTTTTCTTGCACACCTAACAGACAACAACTGTTTCTAGTATAAGGACTTCAGTATCTACAAGTCTGTAATATGACTATTAATCTCTTAAACACAGGTCTCCCCCTTAAATTCCCTCCTTAAGTAAAGTTAGAAATGCATTTTTTCATACCATTTGACAAATTTGCTTATTTTGAAGGCCATTCTGGTTCTTTCAACACTTCACTAAATCTGTACGATGCTCATACTGACTGAAACATTCAAATCCAAGATGCCAAGATGCATACATCATAAAAGATGTGAAATGAATAAAGCATGAATTTGCCTTTTTTTTGACTCCGTCCAAAGCTTTGCATATTGCAAATCATGCAGGAGTTACTTTTGAATTCAAATGTATACCCCACTAACAAAATGACAGCAGTGCAAATAAATAATTTAGCATAAGAAAAAACTTTAAATTCCCCGTGGAGCCAACATGACACAAATACTTTCCATAAAACAAGTTTTGAAATCTGTTACAAAAGTAATTTCTTCTCATTGGCCCACACGACTTTATGTTTTGTTAAAGTCCAGCCAGCCATATCCCTCAGGCTGCTCTTCACCTACAATCAGAGGGACACTTTCTTTCAGCACAGACAGACATAGCTCAACTCCTACAGGTAGCAGCTGACATGACTATTAGTCTTTCTTCTGGTACTTGCAGGTGTCAGACTCGCCGGTGCTCACTTGTCAGAGCTGCTCTGTGTGCTGTCTGAGGTGATTCATCTTCTTGCCAGCATCATTAACTTCCTCATGAAAGGACCGGTAGAAGGAGACTACAAGCAGGGCTCCAAAGAGTTTATGTGCCTTGTCAGGAGCTACTTTCCCTCCTCTGTAATCAGATCGAAACTTCTGCTTCTGCTACGTACTTTTTTTGCTTTTAATTGTTGTTCTCAGTCTTCTCTACCTCAGGAAGGAAGACAGTGTCCCGAAAGCCTTTTCATGAAAGCTAGAAATGCCAAATTTAGTTAATTGTTTAAAATATTTCATGAATGAATTAATCTCATCCAGACCAATAATAGAACAAATGTTGCAATTATGATTACAGAGTTAAGGAACTTGCTAAAAATACAAAGAAGAAATATGGTCATATTATTAAATGCAGCCACATTTGTCATCAGTAAAAACAAACAAACGGACAATGGCATAAAAAAAACCACCCTAGGCACTACTCTGTTTTGTAATTTCCCCATTAAACTAATGAGTTTCTGTCTTTCGCCATTAATTGCTTCATTTCAGTTCTGCTGCAGATGTTTATTTCTGCAATAGCACATATTCACTGATTGTTTGCTTTATTTAGGCTCCTAAATGAAACCACTTAATTAGTGATTGAAATGTTACGACCTGTCAAATTAACCCCCTTTTCCAGTACATTACATTTCTGCATTAAACCAAAATGAATTCTAACATTGGCACAAGATTTTCAGTATATAGGTCACACTTGAAACAAATGAAAGATTTGAGCTCGATGAAGCTCTCACAAAGATATTCAAAGATGTCATTGTGTGCACGAGAGCAATGGCCTGCAGCAATTATATATATATATATATATATATATATATATATATAGTATGCATGTGTTGTAAATGGTTGCATGTGTTGTTGTTTTTTCCATTATTTTTAGAAATGCTGTGCTTCTATTAAACTGTCTTTTTAATTAACAGCAAAATAAGATGTGTTAGATCTCTGAGATTGTTTTCTTCACGGAGGAATAAAAGGGAGCTCACCCCTTGACCTTTTCCTCCAAAACCTACCTCTTTCTCAGCTGCTTGATAACAAGTTATTATCCAATATGGCAGCCTTTTGAGAGCTAGTGAAAAGTGGCAGAGGGCCTGTGCCGAGGTGTTATTAAGTTGGAGTATGGAGTCTTAAGGACCGCTATAGACTGTCCTTCAACCTCACACTGTTTTATTATGAAACCACACAGCTTCAAATTCAGTCTTGTCTTTTTACACTAGGTTATTGAGCAGAGGAAATATTTCACCAGTCTTAAGCTTGCTGTCTGCGAGGAGATATAGATCAGAATTCTATGAATATATTACTGTCAGATATGTTCATTTCATTTTGCCCATTATTGCCTATGGCTTTATTTGTGTCATTAGAATTTAATAACACTAGAAAGTACACACATTCTTTTGATCGGATGCAGCTGCAGATGTAACTACAGAACTAAACACATCCTGTTTTAATGGAGTTGTCACCAATAATAGCTATAAGTGCATTCTATGTAATACTATACAGGTACTACACGGTACTATGAGTCTAGAGCAGAGGATGATGGTGAAATTGTTGTTCCCTGTCGTTAAGCACTGCAGAGGTAAAACACTCCCAAGATGATTCTCGCCCCTTGTTCAATAATGCAGCTCATAGCGAATACACGCCCATTTGTTTAGGATCATTGTTTGCTCTATATATGTTGCAGACAATTGAGCCAGCAAACCTCCTACTTGAATTTACAGTGTTCGTTAATAGGGTTATAGGAGCAAGAGGGAGAGAGAGGGAGAGTGCTAATAGGAAAAACAGTGAATACAGGGAGAGTTTCATCTCTTGTGTCTCCACTTGATTAGTTTAACAGCTCCTTTGATCTTTTGCCGTGATTGAAGTGTTTAAGTGGAACATGAGGGGCAATGGCACAGCCAGAGAGCAGGCGGCGAGTAATGTGCCACCAAATGCCTATGAGGCACAACACCTTAATGTCAGGGGGAAATTAAAACACTTTTCCATTACCGAGGCCCTTGAATCTTAATTCATTTGTCCACACACAATACAAAGTAGGTGACAAGGTCAGTAAATACTCATTGAATAAGATGTGAATGTTGACCTTTGAGAGCAGGTAGAAATGAGAATAATTTCAAAACATATATATGAGAGGGAGGGAGTTCACATATTTCAGTTTTGGAAGTGAATGAAGCCTTTGCACTGAGGGGCAGTTTCCATCGACTAAAGCTACACTCGGCAACTTTGTACGTTTACATCTACAAATGGCAGTGAGGGGTAATTTTCAAAATCTTTAAACCTTGGATTTCAGAGATGCTGGTGGCGTCAGTAAACTGCAAACAGTACACTCATGTTTATCAATCCGGGTGCTCTATGCTAAAGTAACAGCACGTATAGTAGCCTATGTTGCTGAGCCTTCTGGACTGAGGCCTGAGTACCCCTTAAAACAAATTAACGTTTACTTGCAACATGTTAATGGGTTATCACTAGACACCAGCAGGGACGCTGGAAGTCAGTCAGAGCTGGGGTTCTGAGAGAAAAGTCTCTGTAATGATGTCATATTAAATGCTGCGCATCATTCATGGTTTTGTATTAATTTGAATGGCCAACAACATTTCACACCAGTTTTACACAACAACAGACAGCAAACCTGAACATCAACATGCTGTAGGTCAAAGCAGCATATCACCACATTCACCTATGGACAGCCTATTTTCATAGACAGAGACACAGACAGTTTTCTTGATTTTAGACATTGATATCTCCACAATGGCTGAATTGATTTTTACCATTTCTTTACCATCTCCCTTTGTTCTTTAGCTATTTGAACTGCAATCTCTTACAATGACGACCCTGGGGATGATTTTTTGTATTTTCAAAGTGTTGGTTTTGCTTTGAAAGTTGCACGAGAAAAGTCTTTTAGGAGTGTGTTTGATGATTGTAACGTTATTTTGGATAATGAGTTTGGCTGGTGTTACTGAAGTGTAAACTTCATATGGACAGGGCTGCTAATGTTAGCGTATACTGTGTTGAAGCATCCAAGACCAGCTTTCACACATGTGGGGAAATACTACACGTGTGATGTGCTAGTCGTGAATGGGGCTTTTTTTTTTAACATTGTGTGTAACCCCACAAAATAATGTTGTATCATGAAATGCTCCTGGGCCTTGGATGTTATGCTTGGTTGTATTACAGCTGGTGAGCTAGCAGCATTTGCAGGTTTAAGCAGATAAACATTCATTCACTCCTTACACTTTTGCTCTTGCAATGCAAGAAATGCAAGACTTGCATTTTCAGTTTTGGAAATGCAAAATTAAAAGACATACCCTTCATGTGCCAGTATCACTCTTACTACTACCTCATGCACAACGCTTGATCAAATCCCAAACTTGACAGACCTGGCTTGCCTAGTTACGGTTGCTAAGACTGGACAATTGCTTTTTGGGGGCAGGATTTAGCAAACTGTCGTTGTCTTGTTACACCTAAGATTTATTTTGCAACCCTTTGACGGGGTCCTGACTGGCAGGTTGTAAACCACTGGGTAAGGAGATGTTGTATAGTTCAACAGCGGAATTTCATGTAAACAATTTTAAGAGGTATATTTAATTGGGAGGGGAGCCTCTGATAAGGTGTATTTTTACATACACTTCTTGTAAAGGTTACTTTTAAGCCAGTCAAATATCAGAAAAAATACTGTCACCTTATAAAGGCACCTTATTAAATTATAAAATCTACACACACACACACACACACACACACCCACACACACACACACACCCACACACACACACACACACACACACACACACACACCCCCACACACACTAAAATAGAAACAAACATGCTATTGTC
>JAOVVB010149308.1:0-11862 GCA_028570985.1 Heterobranchus longifilis
ATGACCTTAATCATGTAACAACAGGTTGGGTTTGCGTGTTTACTTGCATAAGCTATGAAAATACGACTTCTTTGAATCTCAAATTTAATTCTACTGTGAGCGTGTGTGTGTGTGTGTGTCCGTGCATGTGTGTGTGTGTGTGAGCCATACATTTAGCCACTTCTTGCTTTTCCAACCACTAGGAAACCCTATCCACCTCCCTGCACCGCGCGGGAACGTTAAGTATATTTCCCAACGTCAATTCTGGTTAGGTGCGCCGTCAAAATCCTGAAACCACAGAACCACTCTGCGCTCCACTGAAATGAAGACACGCCATATTGGCTGGTGCTTCCTCCCTCCTGGGGAGGAATTGTATTGGAACAGTGTTTGGAGTAAAGATCAGTTTCTGGATTTGTTTGTGGGTTGATGGTCTGACTCAGTTTTGCTTGTTTGTGGAGGAGAGCGTTCGGTGTAATGCGTGCCATGGTGGGTTTTTGGAGGTACGTAAGTGGTGATGTGGATCTTTTCTGTGTGTGTTTGCTGGGTGATCATGGTGCGGTCTCAGTGCCACAGGTGTTTGAGGACTCAGGATGAGTCTTTGTCCCCTGCTGCTCCTGCCGTCTGAGGCCTTTTGCACTACAGGTGTCTAATGGGAGCTGGCAGAACTGTGCTTTAGTGCGTGATTAAGTCTTGACTGTGAGAGAGACCTAATCTAATTCACGTACGTCAGAGCAGCGGCCCACTGACCTGCATGTGGAGCACTCGCACACTTCTTGGCACACTCGAGTGCTTTTTCTTTCGCAGTCTTTCCCAAAGTCAGGGTCACAAAATGTGTCACAGATCGGTTTTATTTTACAATCGGCAGAGTAAAATGCCACCTGCTTCGAATGTTATCACTCGATTGAATGGCTCTTATCATCCTACATCAGTCCCATATATCTAGGACAGTAGAGGCCATCTCTCCAAGCTAGAAGATCCAGAAGGCTCTTATCAGCGTATTCAATGCAGGCTAATAAGTTTGGTAGGTTTCGGTTTCATTTCCACTGAAAAGAGTCCTTCTACACCGGGACGTTGAGGAAAAAACACCCGCATTTCAGTGACTTCTGTTTAGGTTTAGGCACTGAGAAGATGTCGTTAAGGTTAGAAAAAAACCTCATGGTTTGGATGTTAAAATGGTGTTTCAACCAGGATGTGCACTCACGTAAAAGTCCTGTTTTTTAGGAGACAGCCAGGTGAAAATACATAACAATGCTGTGATATGTGAAGTATTTTGTTTCTTTTTGGTACACTGGTCTGTTGCTGTGATGTACTTTTATAAAGAAATGACATTTCATATAGATTTTAAATTCAGGGTTTGTAGTTTGTAGTTTTTGGATGCAGACGTCGTGACAGTTCATGATGTGTTTTTGTAAGTTTGTGTCCAGAGGAGAAAAAGTTTGGGAACCGTCGGCAGAGAGGAATAAAATTGTCGAAGGGGAGTAAATCAAGGAATGTGAACTAAAAAAAAACCAGTCAGTTTGAAGTGTCCTCCCTCTCAGAGACTGAACAGGTCAGCTGTTAATGTCTTGCTCAAGAGCTCTTTGAAAAAGAAAGGGACCAACATGCTGTAACAACAGAGGACGGATGGACATTTACTCGTTGGGTAGCGGCTGAGGTGGCAAAAATCTTCGAAAAAGCACTGCGTTTTTTTTGTATTGCCTCACATCAACAACCTGCAGCCCAGATGTTGTTGAAACAGCTGTTAAACTGCAGACCTGTGTGTCTTAGATCTATCTTTGAAGTTCACTGTCGAGGACACAGGTGTAGAGTTTATTGAGTCTGATAAACACTGGTGCTGAGATCCGTCCTGTGGCCTCTGCGGTACAGGACGGTCTCGAGCCATTCATCCAGCCTGCCCTTGTACCGTCTCCGGCTGACTAGCACCCAGTCTCCCAAACGAGCCCTGACAGCCAGCGTCGCATTTCATTCCTCACGGGGTGCTGCCCCTCGACAGAGAGGACACTCATTCAGGGCATTCTTACGCTCGGTAACAAACTCCCTCGGATATTGGCATCCATAATATTCTCTTCTGCTCTCGCTTCTTCTGTTGTGTCGTAACCATGTTAGCTAATCCGTGAGGTCGGCGCGATAATGGCGGGTTTGTGCATGAGAGGCTGGGAGTGAGTAGGAAAGAAGGAGTTTATTTCTGAGAGACGAAGAACACCGCCTACTGCACACAGGTTGACTTGGCTTGAGTTCAGAAAATCCACGGCCATGTTGATCCATGCGCCTCAAACTTATTTCCCTCCTCTAGAAAGCTTTCTTTATTTAGATCCGTTTGTGTGGACAAGTGCCCAAAAGCACATTCCAAGAAAAAAATGTGCTGGATGTTCACACGCAGCTATTACAGTCAGGAAGTTTATGCGTCTCTGTCTTTGCGGGGTTATGACATATAGTGCAGCTTTAGATTGCTGTTTGTGGTTTCACACCCCTAATTGGCAGAGGAGAATGCAGGCGACTGGCCTGCTGACATATTCTGGATAATATTATGGCTGCGTCTGTTTCTCTATGTAGCCAGCTGGGTTTTTAATGTCAGCAAAGCACCGGAGCTTGGCAGGATTTTATTGGCCTTGCAGTTAAACGTGTAAAGGAAATTTCAATTGAATGCATTTTTATTGAAGGACAACAAACAATGTGTTTCTGGCAGTCAGAATTCTTAAAGAGAAAAAAATGTTTTGAAACTACAGGTGGCTACAATAGTGAATGGATAAAAATTTTTTCACCGGTCCATCAAAGACAGAACTATTTCAGGACTGAGCAGTAAATGATGTACGAGAAGCAGCAGTAACAGTTTTTTCGGACCCTGACCCGGACCAACGGTGGGAAGAAACCACTAATGAGCCTTAGCGTCTTCCTGAATAGGCCAGGGACCCTCCAGTTAGCCTAGCGTAGCGGCTAAGCTGTGTAGCGCCGAGCCTTTATGATTTCCAGATGTTGAAGCTAAACAGCTAGCTTGTGTTCTCCCCATCCGTTTGCAAACAGCCGACTGGCAGCGTGAAAAAGCGTTGTGCAGGAATCAATGAGCCTCATTGTTGAAGAACACACAGCCTCTAATATCAGGTTTCTTTATGCTTTTATGAACTTTTTTTGTTTCTCAATTGCATCTCAATGTGAGCGTGTTTTTCAGTTGATCCATTAAGGAATCTAATGTCATGAAGTCTCCAAGGATTCAGGGATTCTTAAACGAAACCAGAGCAGGTTTTTTACTGTGTACATCTCTGTTTCTGTGTGCATCTGCTTGTCAGGGCCGTGTTTTGGTTGAATGGAAACCCACCCCCCCCGATTCACAGGAACTTCACACACACAGCAGCTCTGTATAAAGCCAGTGTGAAACATAGAAACAGATGGACGTTGATGGTACATCACGTTCCTGTCGGTGTGTTTTTGACTGGACTGCAGGAACACAGCAGCTGAGTGTGTGCAGCGGACGTCCTGGCCGGCGTCCAGGAAGGTTTTTTTTTTTTACTGTGACCGCCACTGAATCTGTCTGAGGAGGGACTTAGCAGCAAATCTCACATCCTCTCTTAGATATGGAACAGACGGAGGAAGATGAGGAGAGATGACGGATGTAATTTCGGGCAAATCCACCAATAAACTCACCCACGTTGGCTTTGCAGAGTTGTTTACCCACCGTTTGATATCTCAATTAGTTTATTAGTCAAATGACAAAAAATCAATCGTTAACATTTTCAATAATAAATTCATTGCTCAGTAATTTACACTCATTGTCCTTCCAAATAGTGCTGCTGCAACTCACGATTATTTTCATTGTTGATTAATTTGTCGATTAAAGGTCCCATATTGTAAAGAGTGAGGTCTTTTTTTATTATAAAGTAGGTCTAGGTGCTGTATAAATACTGTGAAAATATCAAAACACTCAATCCACAGAGAAAATGCACACAGAAATGCACACAGCCCGTATTCAGGAACTGTGCCTTTAAACGAGCCGTCAGGACTTCTGTAGGTTTGTGATGTCACAACTATACTGTATATAAGTAGAAAATGCCACGACAGTGCTGTTACAGTCGTTCCTCGGCTGCAATGATGGTGCAGACGCAGAAACACTGACCAATCAGAGCAGACTGGTCTTTTACAGACTGGGGTCTTAAAGAAACAGGTGTGTTTCAGACAGAGGGTGAATACAGGTGTATTCAGACACACAGGATGAGAACAATACTGTGTTTTCTGAACATTAAATCCTGTAAACATCTTCTACTAGAAACCCAGAACCTGAAAATGAACATAGTATGGGACCTATAAATATAAAATGTCATAAAATGGTGAAACATGTCGATCAGTGTTTCCCAACATCTTGTTTTGTCCACAACTCAAAGATATTCAGTTTCCTGTCAGAGAGAAGTGAAGAAACTATAAAATATTCACATGTAAGAAGCTGGAATCAGATAATTTTGACATTTTGTTTCTTAAAAATTTACTCAAACTGATGATCAGAATAGTTGCCGATTTATTTAATAGTTTCCAAATGATACAAAATAAATAAATAATTCATAAAGACATAGAAATAGAAATGTTTCTTGCACCCTCATAGTGGGTTCTTCATTCACAAGTGTCTGGACCGTCTGTGTTGTTTTCAAGTGTTGACCGTGCCTACGGCCCCCATTGGGACCATCAAGGGCCCCCCTCACCACGGCAACCCCTGCCATGGAAACCAGCCCCTCAAAGGAATGACCCTTGTGAGTAGCAGTGTGTGGAGAGCCTCTGTAAGAGGAGACAGCACTCACACGTTTTCTGTTCCACATTGTCTTCCCTTCTCTTGCTTTTCCTTTCCTTTCCACACTTTTTCTTTGCTTTTTCTTTATTTTCCTTTTCACCTGGGAATTCCCCAGACTGGGACACAACCTTTGACGAGCTGATACCGATATTTAGAGAGCAGGGCGGCCGATGGCTGATTTATAATGCCGATTTTGTTTTTTAGGTTGTTGTTTTTTTGCATCTGATAAAATATCCTACAACAATTTAAAATGGCTGAACTTAAACAAAGATTTATTCAACACTTCTTCAGCAGATAGCAGCATCTCTTTGTTTCTGAAATATATAAACGTACATAAATCAAAATGTTAGTGCACAGGACCACCGAGCGGCATCTCTTTGTTTTTGCTCCTTTTGTAGATCTGCATCAGTCACAATGTTTACAGAAAAAAGTTGGAATTTTTCAAGAAAAAAGGTGTAATGTTTCTGGAAAAAAAGACATAATGTTTCGATAAAAAATACTCTGCACTTTAATCTGCCTTGTGATCTGAGCCGATGCCGATTATCTCAAAATGTCATTAATCAGCCGACTGATTAATCGGTCTATCCCGACCTTTGACCCGACTGCAGAGGATCAGAGAACGGACTTAAAATGTGGAATCTCTCCTTTGTTTGTCATTTGAAATTCATTCATCCTCGTGCAACATTCAAAGGAGCAAACATGTTGCGTGATTGGCAGAAACAGAGTTGATGTACACGTATGACAGAGCATGTACCCCCCCCCCCCCCGGTGCTGTCTGGTGGAAGTGGGGGGTGAGACTTCACTGCCTCAGGTCACCTCATTAAATCAAGGAGCATAAATCCTGGTAGAAAAAAAAGGAGCCATTGGCTTTATTTTGGAGCATCAACAGATGCTTGTGAATGGCCTCTGGGGAAGTCTCCCTTCTTACTGCTGACAATAGCTGGTGATCAACTTGAGCTCACAGGCCCAGATTTTCATCCATCTATGGCTGCGTACAAAACTGGCTAGCTATGGATTCACTGTTTTACTTACATGTTTTATAAAGCAGAAAAACAGTCAATCATAAAGGTCCCATATTGTAAAAAGCGAGATTTCCAAGTTTTATTTTATTATAAAGTAGGTGCTATATAAATACTGTGAAAGTATCAAAATGCTCAATCCAGACAGCCTGTATTCAGAAACTGCCTTTAAACGAGCCGTCAGAACTTCCATCAGGTTGTGATGTCACAAATATATAGGTAGAAAGTGCTGTTAGTCATTCCCCGGCTGCAATGATGGTGCAGAGAGCAGACTGGGCTTTTTTGAGAGGGGGGCTTAAAGAGACAGGTGCTAAAACAGAGGGTGAATACAGGTCTATTCAGACCTGCTCTAGTAGAAAACCCAAAATACAAACCTGAAAATGAGCATAACATGGGACCTTTAAAGAATAAACATGCTGATAACACCACAATACTATAGTGTGTGTTTTAAAGACATTAAGGCAAAGTACTCTTTTTTTTTTAATGAGAAACTTTCTCATGGAAATAGTAATAAAGCTTGCACATTCCTTAATGCATGCCATATATTTTAGCATCATATTTCAACTGTAGCCCCAGTTTCCTCATAAACGTTTATATTCTATGTTATTTGTGTAGGTTTTATAGATTGTACAGTAAAGTCTGTTCAGTTTCTTGGTCTCGTGGGAGCAGCAGACCTCTGTTCATCTCTTCATACACACGTCTGACTGCAGCTCATTGTTGATACCAGCATTGAGTCCAAACTCACAGACGTGAACTTCAAAGCTCCGCATGTGTTCTGATGTTATCTCTGCTGATGTCATGTCTACAGGAGCCTGATTGTTATCCTGCTGCTGTCGATGTAGGCATGTTTCTGGATGCCACTCTGAGTAAAATGCACAAAAATATGTACAGAAAGACTGTAGCAAATAGCTGAGCACATTCCGAGTCTGTAATTAGCCGTTTCTCCTGCAGCATCGCCGCTGCTTAAAGCCACCAGCTTTTCCCAGTCCTTTTGTCTGCGCGCCGTGGGTCACCAATTATTGATTTTGTCTCTCCCGAGCCTTCTTTTCCTCAACTCACCTATCCCCTGTGGGGAAGCAGGAGGAGAGAGAGACCCCCCGTCGATCTGCATGTCCACATTCAGATGCTAATCCCCCGCCATCTGCTTTCTACATCAGAGGGAGGAGGCGTGTGACGCCTCGCTGTCCACGCTCTCTGCAGGGTAGGGAGGAAAATCCCTGAGCTCCTTGTGCCCTGAGGGCCTTGCCAGGCTGATTGCCACCTTTACACCCTAATCGAGGCACGCTGACTTACACCCCCGTTCCTCCCCCCCTCCTCACCCCTGGTCTTTCTCCAAACGGGGGTCGTCCACAGAGAAGGCTAAGCAAGAATCTAAAGAGGTTACCGCCTTTATCCAGGGGCAGTGGACCTTAGCATAATAGACTTTCTGTTTCTGCATGACCCCTCACATCGCCGGGTCAAAGAAACTTCCGTGGCAGATGAGTTAATCACTGCCGGTGCAACGTCAAAATGAAGCAGACGTGATTTACACCGAACTTCACAATTGTTGCTCCCACTCTTCTGAGTGGGAACGCTTCTCAGGCTTCTTTTTCTGAGTGGTTGCACATCAACTGGTGTGTGTGTGTGTTTGTGTGTGTGTGTGTGTGTGTGGGATCGTGCTTGGATTTGCAGCTCCGGGATGACATAATAGAGTATGTTTTGGCAGTCACTGCTGGAAGTTCCTCTTAGTGCTTGTAGCCCATATTTAGAATTAAATGATTTCTTTATTATATCTAGCTTGTTAAAACAAGTCCTCTCATGGATGAAGTAGAAGGATGCAGTTCAATAAACGTGCAGTAAAATGTCTGTAGAAGTTCAGATGCTGTTTGAGGGATCTAACAAGCGTTTTGTTTGAAGCGTACTGACCCCTTAAAGGTCCCATATTAGGCTCATTTTCAGGTTCATACTTGTATTTTGGGTTTCAGCTAAAACATGTTAAAAAAAACAAATTTTTCTCATACTGTCTGTCTGAATAGACCTGTATTCACTCAGTTTTTCCGGGTCTGCATCGTCATTGCAGCCGGAAATGACTGTAACGGCACTGTCGCACCACTTTCTATATAGTTGTGACATCACAACCTCACAGAAGTCCTGACGGCTCATTTAAACGCACAGTTTCTGAATACAGGCTGCGTGCATTTCTCCGTGGATTGAACGTTTTGATACTTTCACAGTATTTATGTAGCAGCTAGACCTACTTTATCATAAAACAAGACATGGAAATCTCACTTTTTACAATATGGGGCCTTTAAGACTAATAAAACCCTTTAAAAGCCCATTGGATGATATATGAACATGCACTCTCGCTTTTTGTATTTCATCATGGAGTGCAATGTAGAGTAGAGCCCAAGATAATGTCATATGGCAGATTACCAATTTAACTCACCGATAATAAT
This sequence comes from Heterobranchus longifilis, assembly GCA_028570985.1. Classification (NCBI taxonomy): domain Eukaryota; kingdom Metazoa; phylum Chordata; class Actinopteri; order Siluriformes; family Clariidae; genus Heterobranchus; species Heterobranchus longifilis. The sequence goes on from JAOVVB010149308.1 coordinate 8,205, forward strand.
GAGGAATAACTCTGGAATGAAAACACTGCTGCCCTGATGATAGCTGTGACAAATGTCCCCAGAAGTTCACACACCACTCGTATGCTTTTCCCATCGCACATCAGATGAAAACTGATGCAAACAGGAAAATAAAGTCCCCCTCCCACCGGCCTTTATCTCTCACTAATTCAGCACAGCTCTCATTTTCAAACCAGGAGACACGGAATGCATTTTTATCTGCAGTAGCTCGTATGTTCTCAAGCCCAGCTATTTCCTGCGCCGGGCGGCTTTCCCGCCAACAGACATGTGAACCAGTTGTGATCTAAACCACAAAGAGACGGAGCTTCAGACTCAAGACGCTTTAATCTGCTTCCACATCTGAGTAATGAAAACACAAAGCTCCGTCTGGTTTAGCCTGCACTGCATCATTCTGTCTGACCGTGTCTGCATTAGAGAAATTTTATATTTAAAAAAAAAAAACACATATAAAATTAGCAGCACTGTGCACTTTTTGTTTGCATAAACATTAAAATAACCTGAAAACTAGGGATGCACGATATGAGGAAAATATGCGACATTCGATAACTGTGTTGAATATTACGATGATGATATTCCTTGTGTTAAATAAACAGATTCTCAGTTCTGCTTTTATGCTGCTTTCAGAATACTGATAAAATACAACAAACTGCTTGTTGAATAAAAAAAAGAAAGGAACATTCTTCTATTGAACTGAACACAAAAGGCAGCATAAAAAAGAATATTTACAATTCAAAGTGCAGTTTTTTACCAATATTTCTTTTAACAAACTCAAAAAATCCCTGAGTGTCTTTCAGGATGTGTTTATTGCGCAACTTGTTATTGCCATGACAATGTAAAACTATATATTGTGCAGCCCTAATGAAATCCATATAAAATGTGCATTAACATGGTATTTGAGTGCATTTGCATATGTCTTAAGAACACAGTGATAGTATTGCAATGAGAATTGAGTGAGATATCAAAAGCACGGTATTAATTACCGTCGGAGAAGTATCATTAATACCAGTAAGTGTTTCATCCCTCGTCTGCATGCGGCTCTATTTCGTGTGCCTCTGTGTGCGTGCGTGTGTGTGTGGGTGTGTGTGTCGTATGTGCGTAAAGCCAAAGTGACACTCAGTCAGTTGCATTGCAGACGATGTCACTCTGCTGCAGAGCTGGTGACGGCGGCGTCCTGAATGCTGATGATGCACTGACAGCAGCACTGCGCGGCGTCCGTCTGACGGATGATCTTACCTGCGCTCCGGCTCAGTTTGTCTTTCTGTCGCTCTCCGGCTGCGTCATCACTTCCACCGGCCATGAATAACTAATGACTCACGACGGGAAGTCACCCTTCTGCCCAATTTGAGATTTTCTTACTGTGAACTTTTGATTTCACATCTCATCTTCAGCTTGTTCTTTATTTGTTTGGACTCTTCCAGCTGCTGGGTGGTTTTAGTTTGGCCCTTTTGCAGGCACTCAGTGATGCATTGATCAGTCAATCTGTGATCTGTCATCTGATCTCTAGGGCTGCTGGATTATAGGATTCAATGATCGACGATCCAATATCATCGATGCAAAGTGAAAATATCGACACGTATCATCTTTAAGATGCACTTTTACTTTCCCACTTTATATTTATTCTTTTCATTTAAAAGAACAGATTGTTTCCCATTTAAATGTCTAGAAGAGCTCAGGAATAAAAATGGTGAAATCATATTTTAGTTGCTGAGATATAGATGTAAGTGATTGTGTTAAATGGACATGTGATATCGTCTCATATCGATCGCAGGCCCCTGAATTTAATCAAATCGAAATTGTATCGTAGCGGACTTTGTGATATCAGCAAATATCATATGGTTACCCAAAGAATCTATATAATATTGTATCGTGATGAAACTTGTGATTTACACCCCGACTAAATAGTTTGTAGGCGATTTCCTGTATCTGTAGTAAATCCAGGTTTGACTTGTCGTACCTGACATTTCAACTCTGATTAAACCACACAGGTGAAGTAATGGGGACATTTAACCGTCAGTTTGCGGAGACAGTGTGAGACATCCCAGCAGATGATTTTACCATCTTCTCCTCGTGCCTGTAAACCTGCCACGCTGTCACTCTCCCGTCTGTACAGGCAGTAACTCGCCGCCAGCTGCACTCAGAACAATTAAACCTCGATGATTGCAGCGAGGAGAAGTCGCCCACCTCGGCGTTCAATACCCCACTGAAGACTCCCAGGCCTCCTCCGTTTCCTCCCATTCAAACGGACACGTGCGTTCGCTCTTCCATCCAAACGGGACATCTTATAGAGAGCAGCTGAACTCTTGTATAAGCCGTCACTTGTAAAGAAATACTCGAGTTCACTGGATCATAACATAACCCAGACACTTTTTTCTCCAGTTCCTCCTGTTGTGGGAGATTTATTGAATGAAATAACACTGGCTTCACTTTTACCCCTGCTTTTATGAATATATATATTGTTTTAACGGCGCTTTTAAATTCCTCCTACACTCCCGTTAGGGTCACGGCTAGGCCTTCATCTCTTTGAGGATTCAATGATAAAAGATTGCAAACATTATCATAAACTATTTGTCCTGGACAGGCCGCTACATTTTCTGCTGAAGTATGGAAATGATATGGGGAGAGACTCACTGAGGGCTATGTAAAGTTGCTTTTTTTTTTTTTTTTACAATGCTGTGTGTGTTTTTGTAAGCAACAGGAGGGAATCAGTCTTTACTTGATTTAGAATTGAGAAGTTTTTCAAAATCAGCTGTATGTGAGACAGGTATATATACCTTAAAATGTAATTGAGCTAAAAGAAGCACACGTTAAATGTTAATTAGATTAAATAATATATGTGGATTTGCTGCTTTTCTATGTTTAATGTCAATTTATTGTATGCCTTTTTATCTATAAAGCACTTTGAATGGCCCTGCCTTGTAAATTGAAAATCTTTGGGTCAGGGGAAAAAAAAAGACATTTAAAGATGTCACTCTGACTCTGGGAAATTGTGATTGGCATTTTTTCTGACATTAAATAGACCAAATAATTAGATGATTGATTGAGAGAGTAGTTGTCAACAGAGGGTAAAAATCGAGTAAAAATCTACATTGGCATAAAAAATAATTCAGGTCAACCGCCATTGGCGGGTTGCTGAAATAAGCCTACTTCACTACAAACTCATCACTACAACACACAAGTTGACTGACCACGTTTTGTTTTGCTTCTCTCTCTGCACACTGGTGGCGTCATGCAACTTATGACCCTCAATAATTGTACCACACTTCTTTTAAATATTGACCCTCGCTGTCCACCATGCGTTTACTTAATCTAGCTCGCTACCCAGTTCCATTTCCAGAGAACTTGGCACTGACCGCACAGAGTGTCTGTGGCAGCACAGTGCCAAAGTAAATCGACCGACTACAGAACATGGAGAGCATAGTGGAAGTATGGTTAAAAGACAATTTACAGAGAAGTTGTGCTTCACAGATAGGTGGCATTCGAATTTTATCGATTCCGATTCAGACCCCGATTCTGCTTATCAAGTCCGGTTCTTATCGATTCCCAGTTTCAATTCCAGTAAGGTAAAAAAAAAAAAAAAAGAGGTCAAATGTTTAGAAAACAAAAATATCTTTATTCTTTTCAGAGCTTACTTTGACTTTTA
>JAOVVB010149319.1:0-11861 GCA_028570985.1 Heterobranchus longifilis
GACACGACGTCTCCACAACTTTTCAACATTAAAAGTCAGACCTCGTCCTCTCACCTCTCCTTCTCCGTTTGAAGCAAAGTAGTTCATTTCTTCAACATCCACCAACTTCACCACGTTACACGGCAGCGGCACCCCCACATGTCCTGCAGGCAAAAACAAAGAATCCCCATTAATCCCGGGCATCGTTTGTCAAAAATTTAATTAATCAACGACGGCGCTGGAGGAAGTATCCAGATTTATGTGTTTTTCAGTAGCCGATGTCGATACTGATACTTCGAGAGATTTATAAATGCTGATTTAGTTTTTTGTAGGGCCGTCCTCGACGAAAGAAATTCTTTGTCGACTAATCGATTAGTTGATTTAATCGACAGATCTGTAAAACTGAGTTTCTCCACAAACAATCCTGCAAAAGCAGCACTTTAAATCTGCTGTTTACCAGAAATGTGCTCAGAAGTTTCTTGAAAATAAGTCACTCAGCATGAAAAAAAGCATAAAAACGACTAACCGACTAAAGAAATCTCAGTCGACTGAAACCAAAACGACCGAACAAAATGTGACACAAACGTCTGAACTGAAATGAACATTTACTGAACAGTTATTCAGCAGACAGCAGCATCTCTTTGTTTTTGAAATATATCAACTTAAATAAATCAAATTTCGTTTTGTACTCGGCAAACGACCACAGAAAACGGCTCGCTGTCCCTTCTATCTGATTCTATTTCTATGGTGCTGCTGCTGGATATTTAAATCCGGCCGGTTGGAGGTGGAAGTACCTGAGGTGGCGTCTCCCGGCATGGTGAAGGTGCAGCCGGCCGTGCACTCCGTCTGTCCGTACGCCTCAAAGATCTGAAGAGCACCAATCACATCGCAGTCAGAGCCGGTTACCGTGACGACACGGAGCATTCAATACCAGCCGGACGCCGTCGTGCAACCTCTACTCCCCCAAACACCAGAGTTACTGCGTCTGCTGAGCTCTCAGAGGTTCACACGTCCTCAAGAACCTGAACCTGCACACCTGGATGAAAAGGTTTGTTACCTGGCAGCCCAGAGTCGCCCGCAGGAAGTTGAGCACAGAGGGAGATATGGGCGCCGCTCCCGTCACCATGACGCGCACTCGTCCCCCCAGAGACTCCTGGAGATTAAAAACACGTTCAGCGACTCTGCGTTTTATAAACGTGATGTGCCGTCGGGTCGCACCGTACCTGCACTTTGTGGAAGATGAGTTTGTCCCACACGCTGTTGTTCCTGATGACGCCCCCCCGCACTTCTGCAAACTTCCTCTCCACCGCGAAGTTCAGCAGCCATTTCTTGAACGGCGATTTGGCTCCGCTCTGAACCTGCAGACGGGACGTTTGACGTCAGAAACGTGGAAGTGTTGATGTTTTCCCCTCTGAGACCCGCAGGGTCAAATCATCTGTGACCTCCAGGATAATAATCACAGCCTCATCAAACTTTACCAACCGGAGCCGTCGGACGTTCAGATGAAGTGAAGACAGAAGTGCAGAAAAACACAATTCTTACAGAAACCTCCAAATGTCAAAAGTTTTTGAAACCAAATCACAGCTTTAATTTTTCTGTGGTGTTCCTGAAGGTCTGGGTGTCTTAATGAGGGATTTTGGAGGAATTTTTGACCATTTATTATCAGTTTTCGAGTCGTCAAAAATGGTTAAATTGTGAACCAAATCTGTAACAAACGATATCAACCACAACGTCGCTGCAACAACTTCTGAGACACGACGGAACATTTGTATGTTCATTAATATCACGAGGTCAGTGGAGGTCTGCGCTCTCCAACAGTTTGTAATGTAACTAAGTACAAACACGTCGTATTTGTACTTAAATACTCGGTTAGATTCCAGCAGAGAGAATCACTGACTTTGTCGTAGACGCGGTTGAGAAGTCGAGGCACGACGGGGAAGATGGAGGGCTGCAGAGTTTTCATGTCGTCTGGCAGCAGTCTGATGTCTCCCTGGAAGAATCCCACCTTCGCTCCGGCTCCGTACATCACCGTCTGCAACACACACACACACACACACACACACACACACACACACACACACACACACACACACTCTTACAGCACGTCTCATTAATAAACACCAGGATTGTAGACGTGATTTCACGCTCCTCACCTGCACCACTCTCTCGAACATGTGTGCTAAAGGCAGGAATGAAATGGTGACGTCCTCAGGAGTTGGAACAACGGACGCCTGCGGGATGCAGAGGCTCCGTTAGCAAAACGTCTATAACATAACATAACATAATATTTCATTTAAAGGCCCTACGAGGACTTTTTGACTGGTTACGAAACAAAAGCACATCAGCGAGACGATTCTACATTGCTCTATTTCTATGTAGTTATTTTACTATACATGTTCCCGGGCCGGGAGCAGACGAGGTGCTCGTGTTACCGGGATGCTAACGCTGTTAGCTAACTCTTGCTCCCTCGACTCAGACTCAATGTAAACACTGTCAACACCAGGGTCAGCACAGCCGGGACCGAACTTCCATCCTTCACAACACCATGAAATGTTTCAACAACTCTGCAGTAAAATCTTTACATTTTTCAAAAGATCGTCGTCCGAACGACCGAACTGCTTTCTTCTCATCAAAGTCACTTAAATATAGTAATTAAACATTACATTACATATGAAATTTGGCATGTAGACTCTTAAATATGTATAGATTATTTACACGGACACTTCAGTGGCGATCGTCAAATACAATCCCAGCGAGAAGACCGGAAAGTGCGTCACACCGGATACGTCTGGATGGATCCGATATCTGCGAATACTGGTGACGCTGCATCCTGGACGCAGTTATCCAGGCTCACAGAACTTTATTTTTAAAGTTATATCTTGTGGTGGAAAAACAAAAACTAAAAAGGGAAAGTGATCGATCACTCGAGGTGAAAAGGTCAACATTGGTCGAGATCTGGAATGATTAAAAACCTCTTCCTCCTACACAGGTACGATGTATTATGTCTATTTCATTTATGAAACGCATTGTGCATCAATATATGAAGTTACATCCTCTGAATAATTGTGCTGCTAACGTTAGTGAACATGCTGCTACAGGTGTGTTAGCTAATGTTAGCTAACATGCTGCTACAAGTGTGTTAGCTAACGTTAGCTAACATGCTGCTCCAAGTGTGTTAGTTAACGTTAGCTAACATGCTGCTACAAGTGTGTTAGCTGACGTTAGCCAACATGCTGCTACAAGTGTGTTAGCTAATGTTAGCTAACATGCTGCTACAATATGTTAGCTAACGTTAGCTAACATGCTGCTACAGGTGTGTTAGCACAACAGACTCCAGAGGACAGAGGACGGTGGACATTAATACAACTGGATTATAATGTGACATTATAATGTCGGCCTTCCTACACAGATATATCCTGCTGTTATTATAATGAGTAAAGTTCCTCGTAGGGCCTTTAAAACGGCGTCTAACGGTTATTAAACGTACGTCAAAGCTTTTGATGACCCCTGCAGCGTCAGAGACCACGTTCTCATGGGTCAACATCGCTCCTTTAGGGTTTCCTGAGAAAGACAAGTGAAATATTTTACCCTTTAAGACACATTTCATTTCAGATAATACTTTGGAACACACAAGTCTTTATAATATAATTAATTTAGTTAATTTTAAGCTGCATGTCAAGGAAATACAGAATTTAACAAGACAAGTGTCACTGCTACAGCTAGCAGCTCTGTCAGACTGTACTTGCTTTGAGCTAAATGCTAACATCATGCTAACATGCTAACATCAGCATGTTAGCATGCTAACATCAGCATGTTAGCATGCTAACATCATGCTAACATGCTGATGTTTAGTGTTTAAGATTAGATGAGCTTTTATTGACCCCCAGAGGAGAAATTCAGTTGTTGCTTCAGCACAAAAGACAGAAATAAACGAAGATATCGACAAAGTAAAAATTAAATGAGGTATATAAAACTAAAATAAGAACAGAAGAAGAATAGAAACTATATAAGAGGAAGAGCAGTTTATATCTTAAAGGAATACTTCATAATTTGTAAATTACTCAGTGTTGTTATCTTGAATTTATGAAGAAAACTTTTTCTCAAAATGATCATTTTGTGGCTGAAATATTCCTTTAATTAGGAAATACTGGACAGACGGACGATAAGACCGTGCCAGAGGAGAAGTCTTTGTGAGGATCACCAACGTTTTTAGGATTCATCATGGACCAAAAGTGGTGGAGCGACAACACCGCCGACATCGTGGCTAAAAATGAAATCCCTGCTCGTGTTTCTGGCTCATTCTGAACCGTCACACGTTAGATTCAAACATCACAGGATTCTTCTTTTCTTTATGATTCATAAAATCAAACGCTGCAGAAGAAATGCAAACCTGTCGTGCCGCTGGTGAAGCAAACAATACTGAGGTCCTCTGGTTTTGGCGGCTGTTGGGACACGACATCATCACGTCAGAACAACAAGCCGCTCGTCACGTCTCATGAAAATGGATTTCATTACAGTTCAACTTACAATTGGCTTTTGAAGATTACTTTTCCCCAGATCCTGCAGAACAGAAATCACATGTTTTTACCGTGTGCGCTCCTTCTGACAGCGTGACGTGTGCAGAGCTAAAAGGAGCACCTGGATCTGTGCTGATGATTTACCTCCAGATCCTGCAGCAGCACGACGTCCACCCCACACTTTGTCCCTCGCTCCACCAGCGCGGAGTCAAACGGGTCCATGACCACGATGGTTTTGAGGACCGGAGTCTGGCCTTTCTCCCGGGTCTGCAGCAGAGTTTCTGCTTTGCTTTGATTGTCACAAAGCACTGTGGAGATCTCCGCTGAAACCCGAAGAAAAGTTGTTTCATTTCTGGACAATAATGTTGTAGTTTTAGGAAGATTCACACAGAAAAGTATAAAACAGGTTTTATAAGCGGTTACTATAGTAACCATGTGCTGTGTGTCGGGATAAAATGTCCAGAAGTTATAATAATCTTTATTTATAGTTGGAAAATATGGGAATCTGTGCAATATTTAACATTACGGCTGAGTTGAGAATGTGAAATATCTGGTGGGGATTTTTTTTTTTTTGTGCAGCCTTTGTGTGTGTGTGTGTGTGTGTGTGTGTGTGTGTGTGTGTGTGTGTGTTACTGAATGTGTGTGTCAGGGATTTAAGGGGTTTTCAGTGAGAAGAGGCGTTAACGCTACTTAACCCGTGTTGCCTTAACCCTGCAGCCAACGACCTTTGTCCGTTCTCCAAACCTTGTACTTCCTGTTTCACACAACGCAGCTTTTCCCAGAAAGTATGACAATGTACCAGAAAAGAAGTATGTATATGACAATGACCTAACAGTGAAAACACACTGCAGCCTTTTTTTATTTTTTAAATGGGAAACAGATTGAGTCTTACACGAATGCAGAGTCCAATATTCTTGTTTTGACTGAGAGGCTGCCGAGAATTCTGTCTTTTTTCTTTTTCTTACATGATGTAACTGCTCTTTATTATGCAGTTATCAACTCCCTCCACATGCATGCATACACACACACAACGCACACACACACACATACACACACACTAAAGAAAATGCAGGAGTCAGACGCTCGCTGTTCCAAATACCAGGGGGCAGAAACTCCAGCAGTGGAAAGACCAGTCAGACCCAACACTCTTACATAACATCACTCTTAGACAGTCTTCCACCAAAACACATAAACCCATCTCAGGAAGCTGCAGCCAAACAGCCTCATTGTGCAGTACCCTGCAAACATGCAAAGGTCAAAGCGTTTGCCAGTGTTAAAAACACACTATTATATGTTGATACTGTGTTATTTCTGTAATTGCAGTGTCATTAAACAGGCATGAAAGATCTGACGGCGTCATAAATTACAATGTTATTGTAGCTCTATGGGTAACAGGTCTTAAGGAATAAACAGCGACTATTAAAGGCTCTAAATATGCCATTAAACGGGCATAAAAGCTGTATAAGCCTCATAAGTCACACTGTTCTGCAGACAGATGATGATGAATGAATCTATTAGAAGTCTGTGAGTCGGATAAGACATTACACAATATTGACTTTACTTTATTACTTCTAATGTGCATTTCTAGTTATTTTGATTTCCTAATTGCTTCATATATTGATTCATGCTGTTTTTAATGACATTTTGTATTTGTAGTTTCTCATGTATATTCCCATGTGTACTTGCATGTCAAAGCACATTTTGTACTCTATTTGCACATTTGCCCTGGTGAATGTCAATTATTTCACAATTTTAAAGCAACAAAACACATATAAATAGTCTTCTTATTTATTGTGGGCAAAAACGAACGTGTTTCTTTGATCCTTGCCACTACCGCGCACCCGATACTATTCAAGATTTGGAATTTGGAGCCGCGTGTTGCTACTTTCCATTATATTAATTAACGCTTGGCTTTATTATCTCATTCTTGCATTGCGCAGGGCCTTCTTTTCACTCCGTTTACATACAGCACTGGGGATGTTTTTGAGGGTTTGCTAATTATTCATCAATATGGTTGCTATGACAGTGAAATACCATGCATGCTTCCTAGATAATTACCTATCTTAATTTCTGCTGATGACAGACATCACCCGTAGCTACACCGCAGTCCAAAGTTTTGATTACCCCCCCCCCCCACAATGAACACAGCTGGATATAGTGGTCCTAACCTCTGGTTCATTTTCATTTACTGATATTAGATGTATGAAAACAGCTATGGTGGTATGGGACCAGAATTATTGCTCTCAGTCAAATTAGCCTCTGGAAACTAATGTAATTATTTAGCACTTCAGTGGGTCGTAGAGGTGGGGGGACGGCATGCTCGAGCTGACATGATTTCATGCAGAAAATTTATTCAACTGTCAATATCATTTAGATCTGTCCGGGTGAGCACTGGAGGCTGCAGGGAGGAGGTCACAGATTGCAGCTCAATCATAATGACTTTGTCTTCAATCTTCACTTCTTTGACGCCGAGGCCACGTCTGTATCCATTGTGCATGCATGTGTGTACACGTGTTTGTGCAGGACTGTATGTGCAGAGAGAGGGCAGGCAGACAGAAAGCATTAGCTCTTTGATTTGATGTGAATATAAAACGACAAAACACTGATTTCTTTTCCTGATAAATACTGCTCCAATGATTTAAGAAGTATTGCAATATATTCTCATGAACAGGCTCGTGTGATATGTTATGAAAACGTACCCAGAAACGTTCATATTAGGGCTGAACGATTTTGAAAACATATCTAATTGTGATTATTTTGACTGATATTGCAATAGATTGAGATATTAGAAGGAATTACAATTTTTGCATTATTATTCTCATTTTTATGTTAGTCCTGAGAGGCAAGCAAGGTTTTTTGTTTTTCCCCCAGAATCATTTTTCTATTTTTTTTTCCATCTGTGAAAACAGATTGAATTTTTTTTCAGGCTCAGTTTTTCTTAAATTTTTTTTTTTTTTGACAGATTTTTTTTTATAAACTTAAAAAAATGAGGTAATAAATAAATACTTTTTTGCCAGGTACATTTTTTCAGAATCAGAATCAGAATCAGAATCGTGTTAAAAAGTATTTTTTACACACAAGGAATTTGTCTTGGTGATACGGTGCATAAACAAGAACACAAAAAACACAAAAGTGTATGTAAACAAATAAATAGAAACAGTAGGTATATGTAAACAGTACGTTCTTTATGAAGCTGCATAATTTAGGGAATATGTACAGGGAATATTGACAGGAATGTGCAGGAATGTGTTTCCTCTAAAACAGGTGAAAATTTGCTTTCATTTTTTCTAAAAAAACAAAAAAAAACAAAGAAAAACATTTTTTGGGTTAAAAAATAAGCCAGAAAAAAATATTTCACCTGTTTTCACAGATAAAAAAAATCTTTTTTTGACAGAAAAATTAGCCTGAAAGGAAAAATGTAGTTGTTTTCACAGATAAAGGAAAAAAAAACCCACAAATGATAATTCCTGCTAATATCGCAAATCATATCGCAAAACAGTGAATGAGAACAGTCTGAGCGCTGAGACAAACATGAAGAAATCTATCGTTCTCTTCAGGTTTCAAGCACCCGTCATCGCTCTCTGATGACGATGGGACGGTCAAATCAATCTCACACTCCTCTTCTCGCCATTTCATCTCCGAGTGGTCAGTGCCTCTCCTGCAGTATCATCCCACCCAGGATAACATCCCTCCAGATCTTTTCCATTCCAACCCTGAACTCTACGTGAACCCACGCCTTTGCAGAAACAAAGATATGACATCAGAGAGAAAGAAAACAAAAGAGGAAGCAATTTTCATTCAGAGTGATCAGTGACCAGGACAGCAATAGCACTTATCTTCCCGGTCTGTGAGTTCAAGGCCAGAAAGAACAGAGAGAGAGAGAGACGGATCAACAAAAAAAAAAAAAAGATGGAGGGACCAGCATGTAATCTCAGACTCTTACAAACACTGTAGTGCTGATGCTGGGTACTGGAGACATTAAAATAAAAATAAAAAGAGCGAGTCAGTGACTGGAATAGTCAACAAAGCAACCCTCTGCGAGAGAATGGATTCCATCTATCATTTGCATGCTTAAGCTCGGAGCGTTAAAACCCACAAAGAGATATTTGCATTCTCTTTAGTCATTTGCAAAAGGCAATTCAGGAATGACAAGAGTGTGTGCTGTGACAGAAGGATGTCTCCTGTCTATTGTCAAGATAAAGTTCAGGATTTTTTTTCTCGGGGCCCGCCTCTTCGTTAAACTGACGGATTCGCATGTCGCGCCTGGTGTCAGTTTGCCCCTCGCTGTGCATTCCACTTTGTCTAATGTAAAGTACATGTTAGAGAGTTATGTAAGGTGGTAATGGATGTGTCTGTGGGTGTGTGTCTGTGTGCTTCTTTGTTCCCTCAGACTCTGTGAGCGTCCCGACAATTATACTCAATTATCAGCGCTGTCCTGCAGGGTACGAGAAGGGACGGATGGGGAAAAGAGACTCAGATGTGAACGGGGAGATAAAAAAACAAAACAAACGGAGGTGAGGATGAGATGCTGTTGAAAGAGTGAGCAGTATGAGCCCCCAGGCTGTCCTATAAACAGACAGGACTCTGCACGTTATACGACTGCGAGACAGCACTTTATTATACTGCGCAAGAAACACACAACCAGTTCGACCGTTAAAACGTATACCTGCCATTTAGCTCGTCCCACATTTGAGAGGAAGACGGATAATGACATATAGTTTACGTGTTGACACTTTAACCCTGCGGTTTCTACCCTGGAGTCTGCGTCTACAAACCTCGGGTATGAAGTAATAATGTTAACGCAACAAAACGGCAAAAACGCGGCAGTAAAATCATGTTTAAATATTTGCAGTGGACATGTAAAAGGGATGACTTCCTGCCTAAAGATGTCATCTGTTAGTGGGTTATTTGTTTTAGAGAGAATAATATTGGCAATTGGTGTTTATATGCTGTAAGGCACACTGTCTGTGTGTGTTGAGTTCATATAGCTACAGTCCTTATACACACCCACTGTATGTGTCTTTATGTGCGACACATTTCCTCATGCAAAGAATGAGGAGTGTTTTGCTGTCATAGTTGCAATGATGTATGTTCCACTGAGAATATCCTCTAAAATACATATTTTTAAAAAAAAAATAGGTCTGGTAGGCTGAAGTAGACAAGCTGCCATTACCGTGGTGGCACTTCACTAGTAAACCCACGTAGAAGAAGTGTAAAAGTAATGCATGGATTTCAAGCACTTTTGTCAAGATATCTCTCCAGAAGATCCTGTAGAACCTATTATTTTTCTAAAAATATAGTCATCATATGCCACGCTACTCCAACAGTACACCCTGCTGATCTCTCAGCAGCTTGGTACTGCTGTACATTTCCTGGCCGAAATTCCACTTTTACTGTTTGATCTTTTTCAGATTTGTATTAGGGCTGCACAATTGATCTTTTTTTTTGTCGTTTGCAATATCAACTTTTGCAATAACCACATCGACTGCGACATATCGCGAAGGGATTTTTTGAGTTAGTTGAAAGAGAGTATCAGCAGAAAACTGCATTTTTTAATTTTTAATTTTTTTAAATGGTGCCTTTTGTGTTCAGTTCAATGTTCAATTTGTTCAATAAAATGTCAGAAATAACTTCCTTTCAGTTTTTTTTTAATGCAACAAGCAATTTGTTGTATTTTCGCAGAATACTGAAAGGCAGTACTGGCAGTAAAGGCAGAACTGATATTTATTTATCGCAAGTAATATCGTTATGGCAATATTCAACAACGTTATCGCATATTGTATATTTTACAAACAAATATATTAACAAACGGAAACCAGAACGCTTCCGATACCAAAATCTTGTCCTACAGATTCTGCATTCTAGGTCTGCCCTCTTTTTGTTGTTTTGGTCTTATAGTCTTATAGTTGTTTTGGTCTTATAAACACAAGATTTAAAGTGGTGCCTTTGCATCATTCTTTGTGGAGAAACTCAGTTTTACAGATCTGTCGATTAAATCAACTAATCGACTGTTAGTCGACTAAGAATGTCTTTAATCGAGGACAGCCCTACTGCATTCATATGCAGATATTTATGTCTGAATAACTTACACAGATGGAAGATGTTTTTTTTATCCAATAACATATATTTGAAAAAAAAAAACCTGACAATTTATTTCGGCTTTAAAAGAACCATAATGTTTTTTGGCTATATGAAGACAATATTAGTCTACATTACAGATACATTTTGCCATTTCTCCTTATTACGTGTTTTTTTTTTTCTTCCTTCACTGCATCTGTGTTAAATGTTTTGTTTTTTCATTAAACTACCAAGCGCATTTTATTCCTTTTTCATTATGACAATTAAGTTTAAAATGATCTGTCAAAGTACATTTCCCTACACCATTATTCACATTCCTTCCTTTATTTATCGTCTGCCAGGCGACGGTACTCGCACACAAGGCCAACTCCACACATTGGTAGTAGCTGTTGAGAGTTGGCATTGTGTTCGTATATATCGTATAACAACCAAGCAGTTTGAGCTACAAGAACAAAAGCAAATAAAAAGCAAACTAGGCCTAATATTCGGTAAGTCACAAAAAGCAGAGAATGTGCAGTGTGCCTGCAGAGCTGTAAATGCAACCTTTCTGCATAGCGATGTCAGGTAAGGTGACCAACAAGCCAAACTCCTAAAAAGTTGCTGTAGTCTTTTTCTAAGTATTTCTTGATGTTGTTAAGTGAATTCATGCAATCCGTATTTTAAAACCCAAGTGCATACTTTGGCATGGAAGAGTGAAAAATTTGTAAATTCCTCGCACAATTTCCCACTTTTTTCCCTCCGCTCCTTGAGTTTTCTTTCACTCTTTTCCTCCGCGCTGTTCTGTTCTCTTATTCTTCCACCCACACTAATCCTATTTTATTCAAGACATACTGTATAATATAACACAATATGCAGGACCTTGGCTCTGAGAGAGTTTCTAAGGGCCTCCTCGTTGGCTAGGCCCCAGTTAGGGTTGAGTAGTCCATCGTCTGCGTACCATCCACCATCTCTCATCCACCTGAGGCCATAGTGGGTGAGCCGACAGCGGCTGCGCCCGGGCTTACGTCACCGGAGGACCGAGAAAGCAGCGTAAATGTCAGAGGAATTAGCTGCCTTGCCGGCGCCCACGGAGCCCGGCGTGACAATGGGTGGGAGAGGAGAGAGGACAGCGGGTACAGTAGCTGTGTCGAGCATCCGTAAGCCGTGCGAATCCACACTGCTCTCAACTCACCTCTACTTCTCCCTCCCTCCCTCTCTCCTTGTTTTTCCTTTCTTTCTGTATTTCTTCTCTCTTGCCAACTCATTTCTTCCTTCCTTGCTTGTCCTCCCCCCCCTCCCCTCCCCTCC
>JAOVVB010149330.1:0-11861 GCA_028570985.1 Heterobranchus longifilis
CGGCCAATCAGCTCTCTCTAGGCCTCCGGCTGTGAGAGGTTAACAGCATCACCCGGGGTTCGAACCAGCGATCTCCGAATGATAGGGCGAGCGCTTTACCACTGCGGCCCCCAGTTTTCATTGCTTGATGCAGCCGAGTTTCCTTTTTTTCTGGCCAGGCAGTGTGCTTAAAGGGGTAGTTTGTCATGCTGTTTCATTTCAAAAGGGAGCTGTGCTATTTATTTTAATTTGTTAGTTAGTTATTTAAATTTGGTCTTTTTTCCACTATTATTTTTTGCTTTGTTTTTTTTGCCTGACAATCTGTTCCACTTTCAGACAAACAACTCTCAGAAATGCACCTTTTACTTAAAAAGCTTTTTAACAAGTGCAAAGTTACGCTTATCATCCAGTGATCCATCAAACATGAGTTACAAAGAGTTAATTCTTTCTTTATTGCCTATTAACAGTATAGATACAGTTTTTTTTATATATATAATTTGAGATCATCCTTATTATGAAAAAAACAGCGGTTGGCAAAATTAAATGTTACGAATGGAGAAAACAAAGAATAAAGTCATAATTTGATGCAGGGTCACAGTTATTTTAAACAGCTTGGGTTTCAGGTAATGGCTGACTAATTATGCGCTACAAAAAACTGCCAGTGGTACATAATTATAATTTAGATCATATTAAACATTAAAATTCTATTTGAGCCTAACTTTTACAAATCACAGTCATCCGGTACCCATTTAATGACTTTGCTGTAATGTTAATAAGAAGGTGCTCTCCAACACTGATTGCGGAGACATTATCGAGAAAGATTCAGAAATTGAGAACCACTGTAATTGTTCAATTACATTGAGTTTTCAAATGCTTTAAAAATGTTTGCCTAAGTCATACACAAAATGGACCAGTAGAAGAAAGAAAGAGGAGGAGGTGTGTGTGGATGTAGCATTAGTACTGTTCACTCATACAAGCTCTTTTGCTTACCAATCATATGTGCTTCCTTATCCATACATACCAGACTATGTGACACAAGCCTAGTATACATTGTTATCAGAATATCTTTATTGTCATTGTAACAAGTACAACGAAATTAGGTGCAATCCCTCCCTCAGAGAGATATGCAAACAAATAAAAACAAATATATATAAAAAAAATGATATACATTATATAAATGAGGTAGGTTGACAACAGTCCCTTGCATGAGACATTATTGCACATAAGACCTTATTGCACATGGAAACAATATAAAAGAGGCACCTAGCATTTGTACACTAAAGTATCAAAACTCAATCTGCATAAAACTGCATAAAATATTATTGCGCAAGAGTCCTTATTGCACATAGAATTAAGATGAGATGTAGGTGAAAAATTAATTATCGTTCAATGCCCTGATGGCAACAGGGTAAAAACTGCTTTTTAGTCTATTTGTCCTTGTTTTAATACTCCTGTATTGTTTGCCTGATGGCAGCAGTTCGAACAGATCATGAGCAGGGTGTGAGGAGTCTTTTAGGATGCTTTCCGCTCTCCTGAGGCAGCGAGAGTTGTGCAATTCATCCAATGAGGGTAAACAACAGCCGATAATCTCTTGGACAGTCTGTACGATCCTCTGAAGTGATTTCTTCTGCGCTGATGTACAGCTGGAAAACCACACGCAGAGGCAGTAGCACAGGATGCTCTCAATGGAACAGCGGTAGAAGGACACCAGCAGTTTTTGAGAGATATTGTTTTTCCTGAGGACTCTCAGGAATTAAAGTCTCTGCTGAGACTTCTTTGCCAGTTCAGCTGAGTTCACACCCAATGACAGGTCGTCAGTAATGTGAACACCCAGGAAACGGAAGTCTGACACCCTTTCCACACAGTCTCCACTGATGTGAAGTGGTTTGATGTCCATTTTCCTTTTTACTGAAATCCACAACAATCTCCTTGGTCTTTGCTGTGTTCAGGAGCAGGTTGTTGTCGGTACACCACGCTGTCAGCCGCTCCACTTCGTACCTGTAGGCAGACTCATCTCCCCCAGAGATGAGCCCCACCACAGTTGTATCGTCTGCAAATTTGACGATAGTGTTGCTGTTGTAGGCGGGGGCACAGTCGTGTGTGTACAGCGTAAAGAGCAGGGAGCTCAGTGCACAGCCTTGGGGGGAGCCAGTACTGACGCTGATAGCTGAGGAGATATAGGGGCCCACCCTGACCCTTTGTTTGCGATCTGTCAGGAAGTCTTTTATCCAAAGACAGGTGGAATAGGGGAGTCCCAGGTCTGACAGCTTGCACACCAATCTGTGGGGGAGGATGGTGTTAAAAGCAGAGCTGAAGTCAATGAAGAGAAGGCATGCGTAGTTCCCCTGATGCTCCAGGTGGGACAGGGTAGCATGAAGAGCTACAGCTACAGCATCCTTTGTTGACCTATTTGCTCTGTAGGCAAATTGGTGCGCATCAAAGGTGGGAGGGATGAAGGACATGATATGACTCCGGACCAATTTTTCAAAGCACTTCATTAGGACTGGGGTGAGCGCTACTGGCCGATAGTCATTCAGGCAGGTAATGGATGATTTTTTTGGTAAAGGGACTATGGTGGAGGATTTCAGACAGGGCGGAACTGAGGCCTGATCAGTGACAAGTTGAAGATCTTTGTAAAGACCCCAGCCAGCTGTTCTGCACAGTCCCTCAGCACACGTCCAGGTATGCGGTCAGGACCTGCCGCCTTCCTGGGGTTGACAGCCTGGAGCGAGCGCCTCACCTCATATTCCTTCACTCTAAAGGTGGGGGAGGTGTGTTTATAGCAGCTATCTCTTTTGGCACCACCTCAAAACGGGCAAAGAATTGGTTCAGCTCCTCTGCTATTGAGGCATCACTGTTACATGCATGTGTGTATGGCATGTAGGTGTGTAGAGGCGCGAATGCTTGTGGCGGCGTGCACGCGCACTCTCTCTCTTTCTCTCTCGCTTTCCCTTTTTTTTGCAGGTGGCCCCGCCCTGATTGGACGTACGGTGAAGTGCTTCATGATTGGTCGTCCTTGGACCTGCACGTCTTTTTAAGGTCGCGGACGAAAGCCGGAAGTGCGTGCGGTTATGTTGGTTCCATGTGAGAGATGTTTGCTTGTGTTTTGTTTGTTCAAACCAGAACTGTTGGGTCTCGCTAGTGTTTGTGATTGCTTGTGTGGTGTGAGTTTTGGTTTCTTTTCTTTTTTTTGTTAGTTGTTGTGTAAATATTGTAAATATCTCCTTTAGTTTGTATATACATTTTGTTTATGGAAGCAGTAGGTGTTGGGTGCCATTTTTGTTAAAACCTGTTTGCTCCTGTTTTGTATTTTTAGTTAGGGAGATAGTTTAGCCCTGTGTTTTTGGTTTGCAATTTTCCTTTGTAGTTTAGTTAGTTTGTGGGAGGAGATAGGGCAGGGTTTTTGTTTATTGTTTTGGCCTTGGCCCAACCCTGAAGCCAAGAGCTTCCGGTGTGTGCGTGTGTGTAAAAAGAAAAAAGAAAAAGGCAAATTCGTTGTGTAAGGTTTTATTATTTATTACGCTCCGGGACCCTAGACCTGGGGACGTAATACTAGTAGAAAATACTTTTTACTTTTATTTTACTACATTTCTGCGTGTTGTTGCATTACCTAACCACATACTGTGTATGACTGTGTATGTGACAAATAAAATTTTAATTTAGTGGGTTGTATTTGAAGTGGAAATTTCCCCACCTGCTGTCTGTGATGCATAATTGCATGACTACCTTTTTCTTTCAAGATACCTAATAATGGAACATATTTTTAAATCAGAATATAATGCTAATTTTAATGGCCCTTTTTTTGTTTTTTTGGCAGTTTTTAGCACTTTTATCTATTGTAATTGTATATCAAATGAAATTGAAGAATTTATAATTCAATGCAAACATATTAACTTTACATTTTTAAATTTTAAATTGCTGTTTGAAAATATAATCAATTGTTAACAATTCCATCGTCATTATTTTTTCAGTTCAACAAAATGTAGGTAGTCTAATTCGATACTTGACAATTGGTACACAGCGCTTCTAACTAACAAGCTGGGATGCCAATTTAGCGGAAACAAAAATGGTAATTGAACGTGACCGTTTAAAATTGTTTGGCACAATAAATTGCAGTACCAAAAATGTTCACACCTTATAAATGCTGTCAGAATTAGTTTCTTTCTGATCAAATTGCAATGCAGAAAAATGAAAATATTTTTATTGCCTCAAGTTTTTTTTTTTTTTCTTTTCAGTTTATGTAATCCAACATGTAATTTTGCTTTGAGGAGTTTTAGGAACAAGCACTGTCGCTTTGCACCTCCAGGGTCCGGGTTCGATTCCCGGCCAGGCCCGATTCCTGTCTCTGTGTGCATGGAGTTTGCATGTTCTCCTCGTGCTTGGTGGGTTTCCTCTGGGTACTCGGGTTTCCTCCCACAGTCCAAAGATATGCAGGTTAGGCTAATTGGCATTCCCAAATTACCCGTAGTGTGTGTATGTGTGTGTGCCCTGCGATGGATTGGCATCCTGTCCAGGGTGTACCCCGCCTTGTGCCCCAAGTCTCCTGGGATAGGCTCCAGGTCCCCGCGACCCTGAATACAGGATGAAGCGGTATAGAAGATGAGTGAGTGAGAGTGAGTAATACGTGTGCAATTCAATTTCACATGCCACTGGTTTTAAAACCATATCAAACTTATCAAATGAATTAATGAATATATATTAACATGATGACTATTATTAATATTCCTATGTACTCTCACTCCAATTTCACTTTTCCTGACTTTACATTTCTCTCACTTCCTGGCCAGGTTCATGTTAATTCATGTCATTATAATATTGGCCCTTTATAATATTGAATTAATTGTTATTATAAAATGTCGTGTTTTTGATGTGTTTCCCATTAGGGGGCACCTCATGTGATGATCCAATCAGCACTATTTATTTATTTATTTTCGCAGGTGTTTTAAATGAAGCGGCTCTTCTGTGGGACCGGCACTATTATAATATAATGCTCATGAATTTTCCCACACTGTAGGTGTTTATCGTGTGTGTTCAGGAGGATCATGGGAAACGCCAGCAGTGAGAGAAGTGCACAAGGTGAGAAAAGCCAGAGGAGCCGCAGCGGTAAAGATGCTAAAATCCTCCTGACTGACGATACGGACCTGTTCACGGATGATGCGAAGGTGACATATGGACAGATTAAATCACATTTTAGGTGATGTATATCTTTACATAAATATGGAAATATTTTCATACAAACGGATTAAATTCTCTCTCTATTTGTGCTGTGTTCAGGAGTTCCTGGCGTGGCAAAAGGATGTTGAGTCAGAGAATAAGGGTACTGTTGAACACCCCACAGTGTTTGAATGGTCCAGTCCTGCGAAAGAGGTTTATGTCTCTGGCTCATTTAATAACTGGGCCACAAAAATCCCTCTGTCCAAAAGGTAGGACATGTCCGTGCACCACAAGTCCTTGTGGATGAGCTGTTACTATAGAAAGAAAGGAAGCTAGCTGGCTACCAAACCACTACATCATCATACAACATAAATACTATAAAAATACTTTAGTAATATGTCAGTAAGAAAGATGTAATGTAGCACTACTGCACATAATGATAACTGCTGGTGTTACTGGCTAAGCATTGTGGCTAGTCAGCATGCTAGATATAAAAAAGGCAAATATTTAGCAAATCAGCTAGATACCACATTGAGAGCATGGTAGCAAAATAGCAAACAAACTGTGTAAGTAAAATTGAAGATTATTAGGTGGCAAAACAAGTTATTTTAGATGATTTTGACCACCAGGGGACAGCATGAATATTGAATAGCGAATTTAAACCCTGAATTTTTTTATTGAATAATTCCCCATATTTTGGATATAATTAATAAAATTTACACCTGTTATTAAAATACGTCGAAAGAAGGGGTTATTTATTTCCAGGCTGCTGGTTGGCCAAAATGAGGTCAACTGAATTTGAATTTCTTGAAGGGGATTATTTTTATTTGAATGTACTGCACTACTAATATATTTTACTGAATTTTCATTAAATTATTTTGAAAAGCAGGTTTAAATGCATGCAAAATCCAAATCCCAGAACAACTGTTAGTCCACACAAGTGCACTCACCTAGGGGTTAGTTTTTTTTAATCTTGTTCATCAAAATGAACTAATCTTTTTTGAGTCATTTCGTTCATTTCGTTCTTTTGATCAGAAATAAAATTAAATGTTGCATTTTCAATAAACAGACCCCCAGCACGTCTACATACACAAATTTTGTTTATAGTTCCAGTAATGAAAATATTACAGTGTAACTAAGGACATATTATAATAAACAGAATGAGCAGCTCACCATCATATCTTCTAGTCTGAGTCACTAATTATTTTGAATCTGTTGCACCGCATGGCGTCTATGGGAGTCACATGACAAAAGAACGAACGACTCGCAGTAGAAGAGTCATTAAGAAGGTTTTGTGATGATCTGCGCATGCGCGCCCAGTAGAACATGAACAAATCACTCTCCGAGATACTTGGTCTATTGAGTCACGTTAATGATTCGTTCAAAAAGAATGAATCGTTCATGACTACTCACTACTAGGGGAAGTGTATAAGGGCACAATAAAAAGTATTGGATTGCTATTTAAACTTTTAATTTTCATTTATTTTCTTACTGTTTCTCTCCCAGCCACAATAATTTTACGGGAATCGTCGACCTTCCTGAAGGAGAGCATCAGTATAAGTTTTATGTTGATGGACACTGGACTTTAGATCCTAAGAAGGTAAATACGATGCATAAAACGCCAGAAGGACAAAAATCTCACCGCTCAGACTTATTCCTGTGATATATTTTAACTGAGAAAAAATTATTCTATGACCATTAGCTTAGCTAACCTTTCTGCTAAGTTTCTGCTATTTGTTTCTAGCATGATGCCTTTGTTCATCTTGATCAAATAGCAACCTATGGGTTTTCTTAATTAGAAACAAATTAATTAAATAATACTTGAACTTGCATCTTGGCTCATTTTTAAATATGGCACGTACTGTATGCACACAGGTATTATGGCTGGTAATGTAGCTAACTTTATATATTTCAGATTAAAAGTTAACGTACCTGAACATTACCTTGTAGCACTGTGTTAACATAGCTTTACATTTTAGCATTACACATTAGCATAGCTAGCTTTACATTTTATGTTATACTTTAGTCATACATAATGTACAGTTACATTTTAAGCTACAATTTAACATGATTACGTGTTTATTTTTCTGCTTCAAGTTAAAAGTAAAAGTATGTTTATGTTTTACTGTTACAATATGTCTGTGAAGATTCCTAATCATCCAGGTGAGGTTATCTTGAAGTTAAGTCAGGTCAACTTGGGCAATGTAACTGATGACATTGTTACAGTGCAACCGAGCTAAATTTACTTTTTAACCTTAAGTTCACATGACTATTGTTACATTGTAACATGCACAGTCTGTAAATTTGAACTTAACATGTAAGCGTAGCTAAATTAACATGTTAGCATTGCAAGTTTTTACTTTTTTTTTTACATAAATTTTTACATTACATTAATTTATGTATATTTTTAATATTTGTTAACGTTTGTCCTCAGCCCGTAGTCACCAGTAAATCAGGCGTAGTCAACAACGTGGTTCTGATACGCAAGAAGGACTTTGAGGTTTTCGACGCCCTGAAAAACGACTCTGAGATATGTGCTGACGTGTCGGGTGGGCTGTTTTACATGTTTTTTTTAGAATATATCTTTGCTTTGTTTTCAGTCTGTTAGACTTGAAGGACTGTGTTTGTTGTTCATCAGACATCTCCAGCTCTCCGCCCGGACCGTACCATCAGGACCCGTACTCGATTAAAGCAGAGGAGCGACTCCGCACTCCCCCCATCCTGCCCCCTCACCTGCTGCAGGTTTTGCTCAATAAAGACACCGGTGTCTCGGTGAGTCACAGACCCCATCATACAGACACACCGTGTTTAATCTGAGACGAATCTCTGGTCATGAATTAGCAGTTTTAGTATGATATAACATTGTCTCTGTGTGTGTGTATGTGTGTGTGTGTGTGTGTGTGTGCGCATTTGATGAACAGTGTGATCCCGCTCTGCTTCCTGAACCCAACCACGTGATGCTCAATCACCTGTACGCTCTTTCCATCAAGGTACGCTAATAGCAAACCACAGTCTGTGTGCTTACCACAACGCAACAGTAGCTAGCTTGCTAATAAGCTGTGTCTTCACTTATTCTACAATAATTCATTGTGGTTTGAGCGATTGGCACATTACCACAATTTAACACAGACTAGTATTTTAATTAGTTAATTTTTTTTATTGTTATTTTCTATATTTTAAGTACCTGAGAGTTTTAGGCTATACAGCATGCTTTTAGACTTAAGACACTGATATGCTGCTAATTAGCGGGACCTTTTTTGCTTTCATTTCAGTAGATTAGTGAGTAGATTAGCACATGTTTAAGCTTGTAACTGTAAGTACTGTACTTTGATTGTTAATTTAGGTACTTTTACAAATGTTTAAACCTTAAAATACCCTTAAACATTAAAATGCTGATTAATGTGCTAATTAGCTTTGTTTTATTTTGCTGTGCTTTAATTTCAATATATGTTTATATGTATTAGCATGTTCTTCTTCGACGTGCAGTCTATCGTGCAGAAATGTTCACTTTCCCACCCACATACTCATAGTCCTGGTCACAGTTGGCAGCGTCGCTGTCACGTAGTCAGTTAATCACCAGGTATGATTATGAGGTTGGCGCTGCCCTCTGGTCAGGGTTGAAGATAACTGCCTGTCATTGTTTTTCCTCAGGATGGTGTGATGGTTCTCAGCGCCACTCATCGCTACAAAAAGAAATACGTCACTACTCTGCTCTACAAACCCATATGAGCTCATGTTTTGCACGTGGCTGTGTATTTAACCTGGGCCATCAACGCTATCACACACAAGGAGGAAACGCAGCCCTGTGATCATGTGGGCGATTTTGATGTTCGCCAAAGTTCAGTCACGAAGCTGCTGTATTCTGTATACTGTATCTGTTATTCACGCTACATTCCAGTGAAAGATTAGCCTGGTTAGCACTGTAAAGCCTGTGTGGGTCTTTAAAGTGAAAATTCAGAAATGTTCCAGCACTGATTTTTTTTTTTTTTTTTTTTTTTTTTAACTGGATCTGGATCTGTCTGCCTTATAAAATATTTTTATTACATTTGTTAGTATACACTTCAGTCGAAGATTTCAATTTTGTACTAAACAAGTGAAACTTCATGTTTAACCAATGAATAAATTGTTGGACAAAATCACCTGAAACCATAACTGAGTCTGATATTCATTTAAAGGTAAGATTGTGGGTGTGTCTCAAAACAGATATACATTCACTATATAGTCCACATAAACACCATGGTTAAAGGGTGTGTCCCAAACCACACACTACCACTCGATATCATCAACATAAAAGAACACAACCATCAGAGTAGTTGCTTTATTCTTTATTCTTTATTCTTTCTATGCACTTGGTGTTGAGGTGATGTGAAGGAGGCAGTGTGGTGTTTAGTCTCCAGGTCGAGATCTCTTATTTCTCTCTTATTTGCACTCTTCTTTTGGAAGGTTTTTGTAGTTGTTGTTGTAAATATGGTGATGCTGAGTGAAGCAGTTTGCAGCGACTCTGTCACACTCACACACTGCAGCCTGGCATTTATCATTGGAGGCTTTAGAGACACAGACACACACAAAACTGGGTCCAAAAACCAAACAAACCACCAAGAGAAATGCAATGTGTGCTGTATGTGTTTATAAGAGGTGTTTACCTGAACAAGTGATGGTTTTATCAGAGCAGCTGAAGTTGTACACTTTGATGTATGGCAAGTCTGTGAAACCAGGACATTCTGGAAGTTTCCTAGCATTCTCGTAACACTTATCATGCACCGCACAGCACCTAAACAAAAAGTGTTGTAATATAACATTTCCATGGAAACCACGATTATCATTATGTTCATCTCCAGCATTAGCTAGCTAGCTGAGTTCTCTGCTTAAATTATTTTTTCCTCATTAACCCCATTAACCTTGCATATCAATCTCTGATTGGTCCTAGACTTTTGGATCTGTTTAATGACAACACAAATTGAGCTGTACATAACGCCGCCCCTTACACTGGTTTTAATGCTATATACAATGCTAAGAAAATCTCTGCTAACCCGTTATTTTTGTGTTGTGGTAACCAGTTTAACCCACAAGCCTCAGAATCAGGCGTTGTTATAATTGGTTGTTATGGTAACAGTGGAGATGTACTGATCATTGATACATACTGATCGATTTGGTCTTTAGGAGCGCCAGATTCAGAAACCCCACAGTAACAGCCGTAGTTGTCGTAAATTGACGGATTCACTTTGGGCTGCGTGCAGGTGATTAACTGACCAAACTGCCATAGAATGCGTGGCATGGTCTCACCACACGCCACACACACTGCAGAAAGGAAAATATCACACAACTTCAATGTAACATCACATAAATGTAACATTACCCCAATGTTACAAAATAACATCACATCACACATCACATCATTTAACAATAAATATAACATCATAATGTAACATCAAATCTGTGGGAGGAAACTGGATAGGAAATCTATCAAGCACACCAAGAACAAGCAAACTGCACACACACACACACACACACACAGATTCAAACCCCCTGGAGGTGTGAGGAGATGGAGGAAGACAGAAGTAACATGACTTAATGATGCTGTAAAGAGGAGATTCAAAAGACCCTCATGCTCTTAAACTGAGAAGAGGGAGAAACTGGGAAACAATCGATAGCGAGTAAACACTGTCAGCCTTGGAAAGACTAGATGTGGAATCTATAAGAAGAACATCCTCCTAGACTTTGTTCTTTGATCTCTACTGCGTGACTTAATACTGATGTGATGGGTCACACATGTGTAAAAGTGAGAGGAGATACAGACCCTTGTGGAACACCACAGGGAAAGAAACTGAGTTACATGAGGTGAAACAGAAGCGAATGATGCCCATGGCACCAGTAGCAGAGACTGTGAGACTGTGTCAAAGACTCTACTCAAGTCAAGTCAGGTGAGAAGAGTTAAAGGTCCGGCACCAGCGGCTGTTAATAGCTCCTTTGCACAAAAACTGCTTCCAATGATTAGAATGTTATTAATTAACAAACGCCATATTAGACTTTTTATTCTTCTGTAGTTACACTTAATTAGTTATGGTTTACTCCTCAGTGCCCTGCTGTGATGTGGATGCAATAAAGTCAACTTCACAGACTCACCTGAGGTCAGCAGCAGAATCCAGAAGAGATGCATGGTTCAGAAAGAGTGAGAGAACCTCTGTTACTGGAAAGCCTTAAAAAGAGTCAGGGATGAGGAGGAGGAGTGAAAAAGGGCAGATGATGTAACAGAAAATGCTGATACAGAAAAAAACAAAACTTGCCCAAGGACTGAGCAATAAGAAAAAACATGCCCGTTTTAACGTCACCTGATTACCTTCAGTATATACAGTATTGTGATTGTTTTTATAAAAAGAATGAAAAATAAAATGAATATATACTGACCTTGAAGGCTTGGTTCCTAGTGTGATACATGTTTCACATTTGGTGACATGAACTTTGGAAGCTAAATTTAAATTGTGCCATATCTAAACAGTGGGTTAAATAACTTCAGTCACACTTGACAAAGCCTGGCACCAACTGCGAAAAGAGCCAGTCAATTGTTCCTCAAATTGTTCCTCTGAATGTGTTCCATGAGGTTTTTTAAAAGTTAACATCAGACTGGATCAAAAGCAGTCACTAAAAAGTATGGATCATTCAATTCAATTCAATTCAATTTTATTTATATAGCGCTTTTAACAATGGTCATTGTCTCAAAGCAGCTTCAC
>JAOVVB010149339.1:0-11861 GCA_028570985.1 Heterobranchus longifilis
CCCCCTTACAGCTGTGTCTCCAAATTCTTGTAAACTGCTTCTCTTGCTCACACCCCCTCTCTCGCTCTCTCTCTCGCTCTCTCGCTCTCTCTGATTCTAATCAGATGGTGTTATGTTTGTGTGTGTGCATGGTGTCCTCAAGACGAGCTTTGGCCTTTTTTATCTACTGGATCTGGTCCCGCAGTTCTGTTGTTGCTTGTTTGTACATCTGTGTTTAGACTAGGGATACACCGATCCAAGTTTTTCACTCCCGATACAGATACCCAGACCGATCGGATACCAGTGCTTAATTAATAAGCTGTTATAATTGAATAGATCGGCCCCAATGTCACTGATACCCAGTCCACCTATCTGAGTCACTATCGGCCCAATATCAGTACCCGATCGGTGCGTCCCTGGTTTAGACTGCGTGCACAATGTTGCAAATGCATGAGAACATATGTGAGCATAATCCCGTTTTCCAAGGAAAGGTGTGGTGTTTGCAGTCATGGAGTTTAATGTGATAACTTTTCTTACATCTGCACTCAATCTCGACGCTGATGTGTGAAGGAAACATTGAGCGAGAGAGAGCGAGAGAGAGAGAGAGAGAGAGAGAGAGCGAGAGAGGAGGAGAGAGAGGAAGGAAAGGCACACCATCAGTTCACTTCTGAAACTTGTTAATCTCAGTTTTCAGAATGGTGGGAAGCAGCTCCTGGGTTTGTCTCTTTATGTTAATATTTATGTAATGAGAGACTAAGAATCTCAGCTCTTCTCCAAGTCTGCCAAAAAGAGGCGAGGAGAGAGGGAACGGGGGGGGAGGAGAGAGATGGCCTTGAGTTGGAAAGGCTGAAGAGAAGATCACTCATCCACTCGAGGCACTCATTTAGATCCATCTGCTGCGGATCAGAGCAAAAAAAAAAAAAAAAAAAGTCCATGCAAAGAGAGTTTGTGCAGGGTTCTTCCTTCTATTTTAGCCTCTGTGTTATCAAACCAGCAGTCTGCGATTACCAGCTGGTCTTCACACCAAGAAATCCACAGCTGCATGGCACTTGCATTATGCATCCAAGAAAAGCTGGCCCTGTTACGATGTCCAGCCTTGTTTGTGTTTGCTTTCTAATGAGCTGAGCGTTCTGCGTTCAGGAAGGAAAATCCTTGTTTTCCCCGCTGGTGTTTAAAACACCGCCTCCAACAGATGGACTCTGTCCTCATTTGGCTTGCAGAGGGGCCCTCGAATCTCCGAAGCATGAAAGAGAAAGGGAGAAGGGCCGTGTGTTTCTCCTGGTTTGATTTTTTTTTTTTAACGTCGCATCTTTTTCTGTGTGCTGCTGTGTTTCAGGGATGTACCTGTCCGATCTGACGTATATAGACTCGGCCTATCCCTCCACGGGCAGCATACTGGAGAACGAACAGAGGTCAAACCTGATGAACAACATTCTCAGGATCATATCGGACCTGCAGAGATCCTGTACCTACGGTGAGTTGTACACCACCACACGTTCATGAGATGGTCGGGCGGTGTAGTGACAGGAGAGGACTTTAGAGTCCACACACACACCAAGCCGACGGTCAGCCGTCAGTCCGTTTGGAGGCGTTGTGAGCGTCTGTCGGCCGAATTTTTTGCGGCGTGTGTCCCTAACGGAAGTTAGGAAAGTAAACAAACAAAGTCAAGACACACAGAAGGCTCTTGTCATTTTTGATCTTCATCTGATCATTCTTACACGATAGGACGTCAAAAATGTCCAGAAATGACGCTCAAACTACTCAAATATCTATTTTTGCGCATTGCGTCTATAAAACTTAATTTAAAGACCGTAGACTTCACGGTCTCTCTGGTGTTAGACTGAGACCTGAGCCCCCCTAGCAAGTTAGCTAGCTGCTAACTTGCTAGCCAGCCGCTAAATGATTAAAATTTAACAGCTTAATGTTTCATCCACACACTCTCGTCACAGCGCAGGGAAGCACAGTGCTATCAGCAGGTGTGGGAGAACTTTGTTCAGCTCATTTTCATTTTGTTTAAAGCATTAAAGCATGGCGGAATTAGCAAGCGAGCTAACTAGCCATTCGCTAATGTTAGTTAGCTTGTTACAGCGCCGGGGACGGCTGGATATGAAATATTTTCACAACGACATGAACATCTGGAACAAAGCAACTGAAGATGGACTGATCAGCATGATTCAAGCGTTGCTTTGTTTCAGAGACGTGTGTGTGTGTGTGTGTCTCGGCCCTAAGCTTCACTGTTGTCCAACGTAAGTCCTTAAGTCCTCACTGTACTCGGATTATGTGTCCATCATGTGGAAGAACAAAAGTTAACACAGAGGAGGAGGGAGTCTGCATCACAGCCTGGCCACTTTATTTTCTGTTGCCATGGAGACACAATGAAAGAATCTCTGCTATTCATCAGTACTTCTTTGTGTTTTTCTGACAACTTATTTATTTATATAGCACCTTTCACACAAACATGCAGCCCAAAGTAGCGAAATTGAAACAACACAGACAAAAAATAAAAATAAAATAAACCATGAATAAAAGATAAAAAAAATAATGTAAGAAAACAATGATTAAAACTTAAAAACTAAGCCTATAACATTACTCCAAATTAAAAGTCAGATTAAAAAGGTGGGTCTTTAATTTCCTTTTTAAAAAAAATACAGAGTGTGTGCCATTCTAATATCCAGAGGCAGCGAGTTCCACAGGGGTTTAAAAACAGAAGGCACTCTCATCGGTACTTTTATGGGACACACTTAGTGATCTAGCTGGGACATCAAATGAAAGACAATCTCTGATGGAGGGAACAAAGCTGAAAAGAATGTTGTAACATTAGATCAGATCTGCATTCTGCATCAGTCAAAAAATGTGGACAATAAAAAGAAAATCCAAATCAAGATGAGGAGGCACCGTACTCTTAAAGAACACAGACATACTCATAACTTGAGTTTTATAATTTTATAATAGTAGACATCCAAGTAGTTTTTACATCCAAGTAGGGATGGGACAATAATCGATTTTATCGTGGATCGCGATAAAAACACTCAAAAGTTGATCGCGGTGAATTTCCATTATCGGGATAATCGTGAATATCCTCACAAATTGACTGCAGTTTACTACAGTGCCTGTCTGTGGTGCAATAAAAAATATTTGTTTCTTAAAAAACGTCATAATGTTTTGAGAAAAAAGTCGTAATATTTCGAGAAAAAGGTCACAACAAAGATGTACGGTAAAGTGATTCCAGTGTGTTTTAGTGCCGTTTTAAAGGTTTTAAGCATATTTCATTGTTTATCGGGATAATATCGTGAATCGCAATTATTTTGGCCAGAATAATCATGACATGAAATTTGCATCAACGATGCATCGTTGTGTCAGAAAGGGATAATACAGGAAAAAGGGCATAAATCACTCACAAATGAGATGCAGCTGTTACCTAGCAACACTCGGGCTACAGGACAAGTTTCAAGTGTAATCATCTGTAATCATTAATAATGTTTCACATTATTAGTAAATTGTTATCCTCAGTTCAGACATTCTTTATGATATGATGATATGATTCTTGATATATTTTCAGTTTTCGATCACATGAACACGTGGATTTATTCTAACGTTTGTCCTTATCTTCCCTCTGTCAGATGTACCAGTGTTGCCTCACGTACAGAAGTATCTCAACTCAGTCCGGTACATCGAGGAGCTGCAGAAGTTTGTGGAGGACGACAATTACAAGTAAGAAACCAAACTCAGATGGACGCCGTGCTTTTGCCTCATCATTTCTGAATTAAGCGCAGGAACGTTTTCATGCTAGGAAGTTGAAAATAGTTTTTATTTCATCTTGTTAATCATTTTATTGTTTGCTGCCTGGCATAATGCTGATCTGTCTTTCCCAGTGGTGGAATGTAACTAAGTACATTTACTCAAGTACTGTACTTAAGTACAAATGTGAGGTACTTTACTTTTCATACTACTTTATACTTGTACTCCACTACATCTATTGAAATATTGTATTTTTTACCACTGCATTTATCTGACAGCTTTAGTTACATTACTGATATTTGCACACAAAACATATGAAGAGCTTATAAAATATGTTGTTATAATTAAACTACTCAACAACAGTTAATACAAGTACAATTGAAACAATTAGTCGATTAACAGAAAATTAATCTGCAACTATTTTATTAGTCATTAGTCAAAATGACAAAAAAAAAATGGTACCAGGTTCACAAATGTGAAGATTAGTTGCTTTTATTTCAATCTCTTTCAAATCATTTTGAGTTTTATTTTGTTTTTTAGATTTTTTTTACTTTGAATACTTTAAGTACATTTTCCTCATTATACGTACATATTTTCTTACTTAAGTAACATTTTCAATGCAGGACTTTTACTTATGTTAGTATTTTTACAGTGTGGTATTAGTACTTTTACTTAAGTAAAGGATCTGAATACTTCCTCCACCACTGGTCTTTTCCCCAGAATATTCCATCCCCATTATTATTATTTTGGAGGATGAGCTCAAGCTGATGGATTTATCACTGTTCTTTATTTAGGTTGTCACAGAAGATTGAGCCAGGCACCAGCACACCACGAGCAAACGCCTCCAAAGAGGATCTTGTCGGTAAGTCGGGTGTTAAATGTAGCATTAAACCTTTCAGTCGTCTCTCTTTTTTCTTTCCGTTCTTCCTGCTCTAATGTCTGTCCTTCCCTCCCGCTCCTACCTACAGGCCAGGAAGCGGCAGCATCTCCTCTCTGCGGCCGTAAATGTACGGTAGCAGCTGAAGGAACCAAAGTCCCAGCCACCCCGCCCTCCCCCAGGAACCTGCTGCCCTACGGACACAGGAAGTGCCACAGCCTGGGCTACAAGTCAGTGTTTGTTTTCACTTATATTCGGTAGAAAAGGTGTATTTTCATTATGGCTGTGTATTGGCAAGAATCTGGCGATACGATACGTATCATGATGCAGGGGTTTCAATTAAGGATGGGTCATGATTTTTGAATTTTCAAATAGTCATTAAATTATTTTTTAAAAATTGAATAGTTTAGGCGACCATCATCTTGTCTTCCCTTGTTTTTAAAACACGTGTGGCACATTCAGTTTGTCTTTTTTCCACACGGGGGCTGTGAGACCGACTAGATGCTTCTTAGTCTATCTTAGTGTATCGATATTTTCTTACACCCCTGATTTTCATCGGTCAATTAATTCTTTGGAAGATCATGATGAAGATGATGGCCTGAAAACCGTTTTATAAAACAGTCAACTTATAAAACAATGTTGTGAAGCAAACATACTTACTGTCTTTCTCCTCCTGTGTTCTGTGCCCACATAGTTTTATCCATAAGATGAATACGGTAGAGTTTAAAAGTGCTACGTTCCCCAATGCTGGTTCTCGCCACCTGTTGGACGACAGCGTGATGGAGAGCCACAGTCCCACCAGGGGACAGGCCGAGAGCTCCACTCTGTCCAGTGGTATTTCACTTGGTAAGACATGCACATGTAAACTTATTACAGAGTTCCCACAGAGCCTTACAAGGCATTGAATTAATTCATCTAAAAATAAGGCTTTAATTTGTATTAAAAAGTGTTAAATCAGTCTTTCAAAAGTCTTAAAAATGGTAAGACATGGGAAGTAGGATTTTGAGTCTTTTTTTCTGACGTTGCATTGTAAAATCTAGGGCTGCACAATTAATCGAAATTTTATCAAAGTTGCAATATGGACTAGTGCAATATCCAAATCGCAATGTTAAAGGCAAAATGTCAAAATACCGTTGTGAGTTATTGGTGCTGCAGAGATGTACCGGCCTGCAAATCATATTCTACAGACTGAAGAAAAATTATTTGTTTAGTCAAGAGTAGGGGTGGGACAATAATAGATTTTATCACGATAAAAAAAACACTCACAGTAAGTTGATCGTGGTGAATTTCCATTATCGGGATAATCGTGAATATCGTGAATATCCTCACAAATTGACTGCAGTTTACTACAGTGTCCCGTCTGTGGTGCAATAAAAATACTTGTTTCTCCAAAAAGTCGTTATGTTTTGAGGGAAAAAAAAGTAATAACGGTTCAAGAAAAAAATATGCAATGTTTCTAGAGAAAAGTTGCAATGTCTCGTTGGAATGTGACGAGAAAAAAGTCGGAAGGTTTCAAGAAAAAAAGTCATAATGTTTCAAGAAAAAAAGACGCAATGCTTCTAGAAAAGTGTTGCAGTGTCTCGAGAAAAAAGTCGAAAGGTTTTGAGAAAAAAGTCGTAATGTTTCAAGAAAAAAACTCACAATTTTATGAGGAAAAAAGTCGGAATTCGAGAAAAAAGTCACAATATTATGAAAAAAAAAGTGGTAATGTTTCGCGAATCATGAATTGCAATTATTTTGGCCCAGATAATTGTGACATGAAAATTTCATATCGTCCTATGCCTAATTAACGTCAAGCTTTACGGTCTTTTCCACGTCCCATGAGGTTTTCTTACAGCTCTGTGCATTGCTGTTGTTTTCCCAGAGTTCCAACAGGAAGAAGTTTTATGTCCTCTCCATGTTTCCGTACCCATCGGGGCGACTGCACATGGGCCACGTGCGAGTGTACACCATCAGCGACACTATCGGCCACTTCCAGAGAATGAGAGGCCATCAGGTATGTCTGCTTTCAGTAAATGTGTTTTTATCATTTCCTACTATCCTCTCTGAAACAAGCAAGGTCAATACACTCTGCACTGGCATTCAATGTAAAATAAGCTGAGTTATTTTTATTTTGACTTAAGTGCTTAGAAAGGAAGGTACACGAGTTCGAGGACTTTTTGATGAAAGACATTTTGACGTGTCACAGTAGGAAAGCGCAGGTGTAAATAATAAAATGAATGATGGCTGAATTCAATTTAGCTGCTTCAGTTTCAGGGTCTTGTGCACGCTGGCTCACTGTCGCACGGTCACACTGTCATGACTTACTGGGACACGAATATAACACAGCCATCATTACTACCTCCGCCCAGGAGCTGATGTTTTCTGGTTGGGTTTTGTTTGTCTGTCAGCAGGATTACAGAAAAACTTCTGGTCCGATTTTCATTCAACTTGGTGAAAGGGTGTAGCATGGGCCAAAGAAGAACCCATTTCATTTTGGAGCAGATCCCCATCATGGGGGCAGATGCACAAATTATTTTTCACTTTTGTTAACATTGCAAGATAGGACATGGTCTTGGCAGAGGTCTGCACTCTCTTGAGTGTCCTTCTAGTAACACCTGTGCTTTTCCATTTTGTCCAAACGCCTGCTGTGCACAAGGCCTTTTAAACTTTAAACTACTGTAAATATTCATCAAGTTACCAATAGCCTCCAGTCATAAAAACAAAGATTAAAGGTTAAAGGCATTCTAATAATTCACTTACCGCTCTTTCCTAAAACTAGAAACAAATCAAAATGTCAAACATATGATAATACTTTAATGTAACATGACAAATCAAGGACTGGTGTAGTGAATGGTGCAAATATTTTCTGGATGCAATCAGATGCTAAGTGGAGCTATTGCACCTTATTTGAGTGTAAGAACTCACAGATAATATAATTCTTTGTCTATGGAGATTTTGGCAACACTTTCTATGAAGACCACATCTATAGTGCATTATGAGGACATTCATAGTGGACTGTAATGCATTTATAATGCTTCATGACTACACTCACAAACAAACATAAATATATACACTATATCAACAGCCATAAAACATTATAGATGTGGCTTTTAGTGAATTATTAGTTCAAGTGTCTGGATGCATTTGACTATAAACTAGAGTTGACTGATGGGGCTTATAATACATTGTGACTACCATATACTCACCAATACACACCTCAACAATCAACTGTAATACGGACTCATACAATGCTATAACACTCCATTGTATGTGTTAAGTACAGTGATACTGATGTATCTAATGCATGCTTTATCATAACACTGTTGGTAAAGCTGGTAAAGAATCATAAGTGATTATTATATAAGACATTACAGGACTTATAATCATTTATAAGTCACATCTATAATATTTTATGATTTTTGATCAGAAAGCATAAAGTGTGTTTGTGAGTGTAGTCATAAAGCACTATGAATGCATCGTAATTAACTATAATGCACTATAGATGTGGTCTTCATAGAAAGTGTTACCAAGATTTTTAACCAATGATATCGCAAGTTTAATAGTTATTTCCACTTTCTAAATTAAGCAAAGAGCACTGACTCAACTGTTGTTGGGCAAAAAAACAAAACATGTATAACTTCTCACAATAGGTGGCTACTCTTTAAGAATAAGCCAACTCTGACTCAAAACTTTTAACTTTTAAGTGATGCCTGGGTTTGCTTTATTCTCCGGTATCTGCCCCTCACCACGAGTCATTTTCTGGGGCTTAACTGTCCCTGTTCTCGTTCAGTCATACAGTACACTGTACTGACTGACTTTTCTTCCCCAAAATCACAAAGGATGTGTAATCCTCAGAGGCACTTTGAAGAGCATATTTTATTGTAACTGAGATAATTATGAGACATCTGCTTCTGTGTCTGGGTTAAATGGGTTGAAAATGATGAGATTGTGGCTGTTCCCATGATATTACTGGTGAACCACCAGTCTGCACTGGAACAGTGAGTGTCTAATTTAGAGATAATGGAGATTTCTTTATTTGGTACATGATACAGGATTTGATATCTGCTTTTTACACTTATTGCTTAAAAAGTCTCACTGCACTGTTACCTCAATCTGTGGATCCAGCAACAGTTTATGAAAAATGTCATTAATATCAGCTCTGTTTACACTGCTGGAGCCTCTGTTTACACTGAACTGTGGTGCTGCATATCTCCTTACTCATATTAATGCTATAGTCAGACTATACTATGTACACTGTGAAAGCACAACATAAGTACCATTAGTAGCTTAATAATACCTCCTGACATCATCTTTCAATTACATCACCAAAATGTACACTATGCTTGGAGCACGTAATTAGATGCTTCTGTGCTTGTCGTACTTGTACTCTGCCGGCACATTTGCACGTTGTGCACTTTTCTTTAGTGGAAATTAATTGTAGCTTGATTATTTTACTTAATTTCCCCATTTTTTTCACAATTGCTTTTATAAAGCTCACACTCAGTGTGTCTGTAGTTGTGAACATGTGTTTCTGCTACAATGACCTAATTATTAAATATGTCATCCTTTTATGTTGCTGTGTAAAAACATTGAAACCACTGATTTTGAGTGTTTTTATTCAGATTTAATTATTCCATGATCCTCTGTAATCTAAAAAAATATTCATGACACCTAATGAACTTTTTCAAAAATAAACTCAGGTTATTGTGCGGCTACAAAGCCAGCTTAAAAGCAAGTTGTCCTAGTTCTTTTAAATTGACAATTGGGGAAAATAACAGGTTTTAAACCTGCTGCGATAAAGGTAAGGTAAAATCCATGCTCGACTCTGTTTCAAATCAAAGCGTTGCAGTCGATATTCCACACTCTGTTTGAATCCAGTAAACGGCTGCTGTTGATGAAGCTGTCAGATGGATCATGCTCCTGCAGTCACACACACACACACACACACACACACACACACACCTTGTGAAATGACGGTGACAACCAATATTCAGCCCTTCTGTTAGTCTTTGTCCTCACGTCATCCGTCCCTGTCCTCACCCTGCCGAGAACAAACCTCTCCTTTTTCTTGTCCTGGTGGATTTTCCCCTCTGCTTCTGTCTGGTCTCTCCCCAAACAGAAACATGGTTTCACATGATTGGCAACTACTTCCTGCCCAGAAGTGTACTTTCTCTTAGCATCTGTCAGAAAGCGAACCTTGTTCTGCTTTATGCACACAGCCTACTCTATTCACTAGTTAATTAAGGAAGGTACACTCTGTCGATTGTCACGCCCTGAAGCTATTTTCTCACTTTTAAGGGGTATTTCATGTGTGAAACTCTGCTTTTTTAAATCAGAAAATATAAGAATTTTATACCCAGACTCAATGCCCCTGTTGGTCTACATCATCAATAGATTGTGACCAAAATATCATCAATGATTAGGTTTCTGATTAGTTCACTGGCAGAACGTGCATTTCTGTAATTTTATCACTGCAAAATAAGAAAGGGACAACTTTCTACAGAACAAGTAGTCCAAATGATTAAAGTGTACAAAAGTGTAAATCAATGTCTTTTTTTTATACTGAAGAAGTAGTACTTGATACAGTAGAAAGCTGATGACAATGTGGTCTGTGGGTTATCCAGACTAATGGGCACTCTGATTCTGGAAAGTCATGTTGCTGTTGCTTTTTTGTGGTAAAAAAAAGACAAACGAAATCCCATTTACCTTCATTGTTTTGGGGTGGAGGCAGAAACCTCAGAGACATTTTTTTTTTTTCAAAAATTTGAGAAATTAAAGAAATTGATGTGTGTTGGGAAATACACATATTCTCTTTCTTGCTGCGAGTTAAAGAGATTGTAGAGATTGTTACTGCTTTCATGTCTGTACAATTAATATGAAGCTGGAGCCAAGAGACATTATCTTATAAAGACTGGAAACAGCGGGAAATGGCTAGCTTGGCTCTGTCCAAAGGTAACCAGATCTGCCTACCAGCAGCTCTAAATCTCACTAAAACACTTTATAACTGTTAATTGGTACAAAAGCCAAATGGTACTGTGCCCAGCCAAGAAACAGTCCAGCAGAATCAGGCTGTTTCCCCTTGTTTCCTGTCTTTATACTAAGCTAACCAACGGCTTGCGATAGCTATATTTACTGTACAGTACACTGTCTTCTTCTTCTTCTTCTTCTTCTTCTTCTTCTTCTTCTTCTTCTTCTTCTTTGTTCTGTACTTACTGTGTGCACATGGGCTCCTGTGTAAAATTGTGCACCTTAACAAGACAAAAGAGTTGAACATTGAAGCCATTACCAGCGTGTGGTTAGAATCGATTACTGTGATGAGAAAAACAGACAAATGCTGGAGTTGCATTTCAAAGCTGCGACAGATGAAGCGAATCCTCTAGCTGGAAGCGGCGTGGGTGGACACTTGCATGTTAGCAGAGTGGCCTCACATTCACAAAACCGGTCTGCAAACGCTCCCTGTCCCTGTTGCCATCAGCGCGAGGAGCTGCGGATTGATGCATCTGCCTCAGCTTGGCACTGACTTGCTCCACATTACAGTGGACAGATTGTCATAAAATGTGCCTACACTGACTCCCACGTCCATCTTCCACCATCTTCCACTGCCTCTGTCTTGTCACTCAAGCTCTGCAATGTACCGCGAGTCTCCGTGATAACAGGTTGGTGAAGAGTCCGACTGGCATTCACGTTTTGTGTGGACCGAAGGATAAGTGGAGCTCAAGCTATCAGCAGTGAAAAGATAATTTGCCTCTGCTGCTGTCTTTGAACTTTTAGAATTGAGCTCACTAACGCAGCCTGTCGATGACAGCCGGTCCCTGTAACATCTCCTCATGAATACTGTCTCACTTTGACAGTATTTACACTGAATAAACAACGTATATGTAGTGCATACCAGTGGTTCTCATAGTGGGGTCCTTTGTTTTCACTATAACTCCATTCATAAGTAACACAATGACAGGGTGATGGGTTTCATACACTTTCTGTAATAAAACATCTAAAATCGAAAATCCTATCAGATGGGGGACCCTGGGACAAAATCTTATCAAATGGGGGTCTGGAGGACAGAAATTGTGAAAATAGAAAAGAAATATACAGAAATAAATAAGTTGGAGTAAATAAATAGGGGGGGAAATCCAAAGGGAAAAATAAAATAAAATAAAAAAATACATTTAAAAATGAATAAATACATACACAAATGTCCAAAAAAATAAATGAAGGCATTTAAAAATGATTAAATACATAAAATAAATAAAATGAAAACAAATATTAATTTGTCACATTTGATCAA
>JAOVVB010149348.1:0-11861 GCA_028570985.1 Heterobranchus longifilis
ACACACACACACACACACACACACACACACACACACACACACACACACAGACACACACACACACACACACACAGACTCAAATGGACACACATTCACACACCATCAAACACATACTCGTTCCATCATAAGATGGCTGCCTCGGAGAAAGAGTGAGGGAGCGAGGCGCCGCACTGCACCGCAGTGGTGATTTTGCATTTTAATGGTACCCCTCCTCTCTTTCCCTTCACCCCTCTCTCGGTAATTCTGGTGTGTCGCGCGCAGGCAGGCAGGCGGCAAGCCACCGGCTACCTCACCACAGGAAGACAGAGCGACACAATTACAGGACAGCATTTCCTGGGTACGTCACCTGCAAACGGCTGCATTTGAATGTGACAGTCACTGAGGAGGTGAGGGAGGAGACCCGGGGAAGATGGGTACTTGTGTGTGTGTGTGTGTGTGTGGGAGGAAGTAGATTATGCCACAACAAGAACCACGGAGTCCTAGAGGACAGCCCTCGCCATCACATGCTCATGAACGGGTTCGTATGATATATTACGAAAACGTGTGCACAACAGCTCATATGATATCTTACGAAATATGACCGCCGTTCTGTTTAACAGTGCGAAACGGTTGCGCGGTCGCTGTTTCAAACACATGACGGGGGTGAAAGTCCTTTTGTTTGTTGCCGTCTAAAAATGAAATGTCAATATGACCCATAATAAGCTGAGCCTTCTGGCTCATAATTACATGAGTTCTTTCCGAATTACATTGCAATACTTTTTGTAGAATTTACCACAAACAGCCTGAATGAGAACATCCTGAACACAGGCACGCACACACGCACACACACGCACACACACAGGAAGGAAAAGAAAAATATACTCAAAAAATTCTAATTCAAAGCTACATGCGTATACGCCCAGAAACTGAGACATGGACAAAGGTGAACATTGGTTTTAAAATGTATCACAGCAAATATGAAGATACACACATACAAACACACACAAGGCTGTCAACAGCACACGCAGGAAGAACACAGCACTTTGTCCTTGAGAGGGTCCAAGACTTGGTAATCATATTCATTCATTCATTCATACATATGGGTGGAATACATTTGCTCCATCTCCGCTCGAGTTATTGCACGAGTGCTGATAAAAACTGGGAGTGGAAAAAAAAAAAAGACACGGAATGAATTTAATCTCTGAATAAAAAACATTTTTTTCCAACACATTAATACAAGTTGACTGCGCAAGAAGTTATATGTTTAGCATGACTAATTTTTGTCATTACAGTTTTTTATTCAACCCTTATTGAGTCGTGATACGTCAGGTGAAACCAAAAATGTCTTTTGCATGAGACCGGACAGTAGGGACACATTTGGTCACAAACGGGACGGGACACAATTTTTCTGGTCATAATTTAATAATTCCTTCAGTACGAGAAAAGACACAACAAATTCATCTGTTCATTAATTATTGAGTTCAACCTGAAAATTGTTGGTTATGTTTTAGCTGTGGCTAAGATCCACCAGATTTAGTTTCAGAGCAAATAAAATGAAAACCTTTTACTAAACAATTTTTTTTTTTGCAATTGCCAAGATGCAAAAGCTGGTCCTTGTGGCACAAGGTCTCAATAAAACAACTAACTCATGTATAATCTATTGACCAGGTATGCTGAACCATAAGCACATTGTCTGCTTTACAATAGTTTGAAATTCTGTGTGTTGTTTGCTAAACACTGCCATTGAAATACCACGCTCAGTTATAAATCACCTGAACCCATAATGCACCTGTGAATACACCTGTCACCAATTAGATCACTTAGAAATCAGAGCCTGAACACTATAAGTAGGATTCTAGTTTGCTCTTTGGTGTGCACAACCATGGAGGCCAAAGTTAGAGAGAGAGTTAAAGGAAGAGGTGATGGACTGTAATTACAACATACTGTATTTTGTTTACAGTACAATACAGTAACAATGTTCATGTCATCTTCAGTTACAGTAATCGTGTCTGATACTGTTAGGAGTATATGAGTACAGTATTGAGAATAAACAAATCGGTTTCCCCATTGCATTTGTGCTTCTAGTTTATATTAGATGAAGATTATAATAATGTACATCAGTGCAGCTGGCATGTGGAAAGGACTATTTATTTATTATTAGCATTTTTAGAAGAGTTTATATTGGGTAGTTTTGAATGAAGTGTTTGCTTTTGCAAGAGATGCAAGATATTTTGTTTGTTGTGTGTAGAGTTTCGACAAAGAGGGCCCTAGTTTCAGAAATTGTTTTAGCAATCGTGAAAAACTGTAAATGCAGAACTGCTTTTATTAAAATGTACCCACACTGGACACAAGTTTCTTTTACCTTTAAAATTGGTTTTGTAATTCTTTTTATATTGTATATTACCTTGATGTATATCATTATTAAAGACATTTATAAGAAATCAATAATTTGGTGCATTTAATGTGTGTATCTGTGTGCTGCTCTGTGGAGGGCGAGCCGACCAGAGCAGTACATAAAACATTTTGGAAACTGCAAAGCCGTGAAGAGGTCAGCGGAGGGAGGTGGAACATAATGGTCAAAGTGGGGCCTCTTTTATTTGCGAGCAAGGCTTGTCTTGTAAATGAGTGTAGGGGATGTGTGTGTGTGTGTGTGTGTGTGTGTGCGTGTGCGTGTGTGACCCAACCAAGTAAGCATCTGATGCGCTGCGGTGTGACAATGCTACCTTAGATGCAGGAATAATAATGAAAGCAAGCTTCTCTTCCATCATTCACAGTGTGTGTAGTACTACATGTGTGTGTATGTGGAAGAAGAGGAGGAGGAGGAGAGATTGCTGGTAATGGAATAATTTCTCACCTCTTCTAATAGAG
Organism: Heterobranchus longifilis; assembly: GCA_028570985.1. NCBI lineage: Eukaryota > Metazoa > Chordata > Actinopteri > Siluriformes > Clariidae > Heterobranchus > Heterobranchus longifilis. The sequence goes on from JAOVVB010149348.1 coordinate 2,848, forward strand.
GTTTCTGGTGTTAAAGAAAAGATGGTAATAACACTGCTCAGGCTGAAAATGGGAATAATTCCTTTGTTTAACTAGTTTACAGTTTGATGTTCATGATCTGTGTGAGTGTGTGTGTGTGTGTGTGTGTGTGTGTGTGTGTGTGATTTGCAGAGCGAAGTCATTTGTTTTTAAAAGCAGTAACATTTTGCTACTAATCTGTGTGTTTATGAGTTTGTGTGTGTGTGCATGCGTGCGTGTGTGCGTGTGTGCGTGCGTGCATGCGTGCTGAGGAAATGGAGGGTGAGAGGAAGGCTGCTGCAGCTGTTGCCTCCAAAACCATAATTCATTGTTGGGAATGCTACAATCTAGATTACATCTCTTGCAGCTTAAAAGTGTATTTCCCCATAAACAGCAATCTACGGCTCATAAAAATTAATTCTGCTTCAGCATAAACAACCCCCTTGTCCTCTCACCCCTGCGTGTGTGTGTGTGTGTGTTTGTGTGTGTGTGTGTGCGTGCGTGCGTGCGTGCGTGTGTGTGTATACATGTATTTGTCCGTATGGCATAAACAATCCCCTACTCCTGTCAGGAACACAGAGTGATCCATCAGTTTCTCCACAGAAAACCAATTTCACTGGAGATGTTCAGTTTTTCACAGACACACACCACCTATCCTCGCAGAGAGAGGGGAAGAGGGGAAAAGAGAAAAACACACACACACACAGAATAGAGGAAGAGGCAAAAGAATCGTGAGGAAATTGAACAGAGGAGAGAAGGAAACATGAAGCAAAATTGGAAAGGAAGGATGGGGGGAATAAGAGAAAATAAGAAAGGCCCATGTTGCTGTGTTTAATAGAACACACTGTTATTTGCTGTCTCATCAGTTCAATACAGTACGTAAATACTGTTCATCTGTTGCCCTACACTCATGTGCACTAGGAGTTGACACATAGTGCCTGTCAAACAGGCTTTATGTGACTGCTCCCGAAAAAAAAGCCACAGTTTCAGTCTCTACACAGTAGTGTTTGTAATAATAAAAAAAGGAATAAAAATGAAAGACTGGAAGAAAAAAAAAAGTTTTTTTCTCTCGCTTTTGACCGAGCAAGGCATGCTGTGGCGGCCCAGTTTTGCCGTGTTGAAGCGGGCAGATGACAACATAATTACAGAGTCATTTCATAACACGTGATTAAACAAACAATGCATGCCGTCTCCTCCTAAGGTCCCTGTTTCTGGCATCTTTTGTTTTCATGCATGTGTTTGCTGTTGCATGTGTTCGTTCTCATGGGCAGGAAAAGAGGAGGTGAATTCATGTATGTGTGGGCACACAGGCATACAATATTGGGGGGTTATATATGTTTTGAGTGTTAAATACTTCATTTCCTGCATTCTGGTGAATTTTCATGCATCAATTTTAACCTTTTCTACATCAATTTATGGTGGAAATGTCTTAAAACAAGCCTCCCGTGTTGTTTGCATGATCCTGTTTAAATCAATCTAAAATAAACAGCCATTATAGCTAAAAGCATTCATTCTTTTTTCAACGGAAAGCTAAGGCTCGTGATGACATCATTACGTTAGGTGCCATGCAAAACCATGTGACAAATGAAACTATAAAAACACCTTTGCTGCTCATGAAAATGAGCACATCTCAAAAACTAAAATGTACACAGTTCAAATAACTTGAAAAAAATACTTCATGTTAATGGTTCTATATTTAGACATATTTTGGATGAATATGTTATGTGTGTTTATTTAGTAAAATTTGATCAGTTTTTGTATTTTTTTTCTCAATTTTCACTCAATTTCAATACGTTTTTTCAATTATTATGGTTTATTGATTTACATAACCTTTTAGCTTACCTTTACAGATTTTAGGGATATGAAACATTTGAAGCAAAAATATCAAGTTCAAAGGGTTTATTTTGTCAAAATAAAAGTCAGCTGCCATTGCATACTAAATCAGCTTTTTTCATCCGAAATTGTCACACATTTCTAAATAAATACGACCTCACATTGTGCCAATCACGTTTACACACCAACTACGAAACTTTCGGCCATCATTAAAGTTTTCGGAACAGGTTAGATTTTCTGCGTTTCTTCGCATCTGTCAAAAGGAAGAGAGATGTTTGACCACTCAGAGCCACCGTCCATGCAAACGCAATCATCCAAAATGTAAACACAGGACAGGTAAAACACATTTAGAAGTGAATTTCACACTTCAGAGACTCAAGCTTCTCTAGTGAAAATAGCAGGGAGTTCCGTGTGAGTTTCTCCAAACACGGCCACGGTGGACACACAGCCAGTCTGCACAACATCATCTAAACAGCAGTGGATCCAGATCCACTGTGCATCTTGTATTGCGAATGTTCGCAACCTAATGGAATAATAAAATGCATCGGACTCAGTGTGCAAGGTTTCTGAGCGTGATGACTTTTTTCGGATGACGAATTAAAAAAACGAAATTACGGACTTCTAAAAATTGCACGCCCCCCCTCCGGGAATCTACACCTGTGCAGACATAGCAAGACGGAAATATTGTATGCAGACAAACAGGCAATGGACAGCAGGCTAATGTATCTTTGTAGTAATGGGCTTAAGTTAGAACAAGATGAGAAAGGCCTTCATTTTAGAGGAGCTGCATTGCCACTAATGACTAGAGGGCCTCCAACTGCCATCTCAGCCTATTATAACTTAGAGATGGCTCTTCTTCTGTGTTTTTAAAGATGAATGCAAATTAAAAAGCATTAGGCTACATTCATTTGCGGTCTTTGGCATATAGGCCACTTCTGGTCCGAGGGCCACTTAAGGCTGCCTTATTTCTTCAAATGACCTTGAAATCAAAGACAGAGCAAGTTTTAATGATTTAGAGGGCTCTTAAAGACTCGGAAGGAAAAGCAATACAGGGCCTCATTAAAATTTTCATTTAAACATTAAAAAAGCTTTTTGTTACAAATGCTCCTGCCAGGATGCTGAGTTGATACACAAAGAAGACCGTAAGAACGCCCAGCATCTGAGCCAATTTGATGTCAATGCCATCTCCTCATCCCTTCATCAGTGATAATTACATGGCATGCTTATTTGGCTGCTTTTATAATTTTCTTTGTGAGACGTCAGGCTTCTGTGTGTGATGAACGACGAGCTGTGGAGCATTGTGATTTGGTGCAGGGCCTGCGAATGACCTGGGGAATGCAGCGTGTCACTTTATATTTAGCTTCTATTTCCTCACCGCCTGCTCTTCCGCTGCACATGGTATGATTTCAGTTTGGGAGTGTATGTGTGTGTACGTGAACAAAGAGTGAGACATATCCCATCACCCCCTAAAATTCCTTCATTCCCTCCTCCATTGCTCCCTTATTTCCCCAACGACTCCGCACGCCTTGTAAAAACCCTAGCCTGGCTGCTCAGCGCCCTTTAAAATGTAAAGCAATATTACGAAGCCTGACACTTTGATCTCTGTTACTATGGTATTGTTTCAGGGGTCCAGTGAATGTAAAGAAAGCTGTGGCTGTCCAGAGTGAAACGGGTGTGTGCCAGGATATTCACTTTACACGTTGTTTTCACACTGAAGGAAACTGATGAGAGAACTGTAATATTGTTTATTTGTTACAGGTGTTAAGACATTATAAAAGCCAAAAAAAAAAAAGAGAGCGTATTTTTCAGTTTTTGGCACACGCAGATCCAGAACCTCCGTAACTTCACCTCTCGTGTGTTTAGTTATTTACAGCCCTGACAACAAAAAGCCTTGAACTGTTCTGCAAACTACACAGCACCCTTTGTGTCACAGGCAAAACAGGAAATCAGGCTTTTGTCCGCTCGAGATGGCATCAAAAAACACCTTGTTTCATCTGTCTTAAGCAATCCCATCTTGACGCCTTCACACGTCCCCATGTGGGGCTGTGCCGCTCCTCAGAACAGATTGGGAAACAGCACAAACGATCTGCCGGGGAAGTCCCAGCGGGCTGCCATAACATGCTCGTTTGCAGACGTACCTCTGTTGCACAGAGCCCATGTTTGATTTCTCTCAGGTCGCCCCTCCTTTTTCTTTCTCTCCTGCTCTCACTCTCACGTCACTTCTATCACTTTGCTCATTTTGCTGTCTGTATCACCTACTTTCTTTCTTTCTCTCGTTCCCTCTGTCCCTGACACTCAGTCTCCGTCAGCCTGTTGGCCTGTCTGTCTGCGTCTCTTTTCCTTTTTCCTCTCGGGCCTGCCTCCCTTTCTCCTTCACACCTCCTCCTCCTCCTCTTTCCTCTTTCACTTTAAAATACGTGTTAGTTGGCTGTGTGTCTTGTAGAAATGCCAGCAGTGATTGTATCCTTCACCCACAATGCGATGATAAGGCAGGTGTACTCCTGCCCCCTCCATTTCTCTCACCTCCCTTCTTTCCTTTTGTACCTCAGAAATTAGCTATTGCAGCAGCAAACACTAAAAGCAAGCAAAAGAAAGATATATAGGAAAAAAAAAGAGATAAAAGAGAAAAAAAGATTAGATTGCCTTTTTCATACGTTAGTTTGTGTGCGGCCTTTGTTGACGCCTGGGTAAATCCAGAGAAAATGCCGTTATAATGTTTATTTCTCATCTTAAAGAATGCATCAGTACAAGAATTGTGCCTTTTGTTGCCTATTGCTGTGTCCTCCTCCCCACTGATGCAGTGCTGCCAACTGCGCAAACAATATTTATCTCCTCATTTACTAAAAAAGAACTCTGAATTTCCTCCTGGGGGTAAAAAAGTAGCAAAGTTTTGCAGAATCAGTTGTTAGATGAGTTGAAAAGTTGCATTACACCTGTTAGCAGAAAAACAACAGGTTCCGCTTTGGTGCATATACCCCCAAATACAGCCAGCAATAAATAATAAGATTTCACGTTGAGTATTTGTGCACGGGGGACAATGGTTTCCTGATTTCTCAGGTGTACTGCTTTGGTGGATGAGTCGCAGGTGTAGGAGATATTGTGTGGTGGATGGAACACAGGTGCCGGAGTTATTTCCGGTCTGTGCCGTTAATCACCAAGGTGAAGCTGAAATATGGCTTGCATTTTAGTGGGTTTAAAATAGAGTTCCCTTGACGGCATATACTTAGGTAGAGAAATAATAATAATAAGGGCAAGATAAAGTCAAGAGACTGTGAGAATGTCTCATATGAATGTGTGCTGCAAAATGTGTTCTGTTTTATCAGCGAATGTAGGCTCAAAGTCTGTAAGATAATAGAAACTAAAAAGGATCTGATGCCGTCTGCCTGATAGCAATAATTTGACAGTTTCAATTCCTATGCAGCAATCAGGGCTTTGATGTAAGGAACTGATTAATAAGTAACTTCACCAATTCCCTGGTAAAGGATTTTGTGTGCAAATGCAGCCTTCTGAGAAGAACAAATGAGCGAGGGCAAGCAAAGTCCTTCTTTTTCCACAAAACAGGTTAACTTTTTTGGGTTGGTGTCACGGTTGGTTAATGCAGGACAACAGGGGATGGAGCTAAATGCAGGTAGTTGGCGGCAGCAGTGATTTATTGTGAATGGCTTACAGGCAGAGTCCAAATGGCTGGTATATGTGGAGAGCGGCTGGCGAGGGAATGAGATGCAGGTGAGGAGGTGCAGAGCTGATTAGAGAAGTGGGAACAGGTGTGATGATGGGTGTGGCAGTCACATGGAAAAGGAGGGAAAGTCTGAGGCAGAGATGGGCAGTATTTTAATTAAATGTATTTGAAATATGTATTAATTAAATATGCATTTTGTAATTTGAATTTTGCTGGACAGAAAGAAATAAGATGTAATTTATTTCATTTAATTTATCTGTGTTGCTCAGGACCATGATCACATGGTATGGAACACAAACAAAACATACAATAATAACAAAAACAATGGCACACGGCTACAGTGTAACAAAATACTTTAAGAGCTTGTTTTTGAAATACATTATTTAATATGTCTTTTTATTCTCAAATAAAACACATTTTTATCCTCAGGTTAAAAGTAATAATCTCAAAGATAACACACGTCATGTCTACACATTGTAAGCTTTTCTCGTGTTATTAATGTGCCCCGTTCTCATTCCCAACTCATCACATATGGACTCATCAAGAACCCTTGACTTTTTTGGCACTTTTACATGCCAAACTATGACGTTTCACTACAGTCGCAGTTTTAAACACGTGGTTAACGTTGTGAATTCAAACAAAACGTATGCTTAGGCAACAAAACTACTTGGTTAAGTTTGTGGTTTGGGTTAAAATATGTACGTTTGTTACATAAATTAAAAGTACATAAGTTACACATGGAACATGTACAGTGATCTCCTGGGTGAAAGTCATGTGACCCATCCACCACTGCGTCCTCCTCCCAACACGGACTTTCTCACACTTTATACTACGTCACCTGACTTGCCGTGGGTGGGTTTACATTGGATTTCCTAAAAATGTGATATTAGTTTGTATGGAATATATTTTTGTATTTTCAAATTACAAATTAGTTGAATTTTATTTAAATGCATTTTCTTATACCAGTATTTTGTATTTTATTTTGATACATTTTATGAGATATTTATAATTTGTAACAAGATACTTTTTGATGCATTTTTGCCCTTCTCTGGTCTGAGGTCATGTAGTGGATGGATGGAAAATGGCCATGGTTTGATTTGGGGAGAGAGACAAACAGTTATGGGCCAAAAACACAACATAGGGGAATTGAACATGCATGGATTTGCACATGCACTATTGATTTGAATTCAGATGAACTCATACATTTACATATTGTAAATAAACAAAAACACAAGACTATGGGCAAGTTTGTGGGTATTACATACATTGAATGGGTGTTATCAGTGGGTATCAGCCATATGGGTTAGAAGCGGCTACTGGATATATGAATATAAATATATTTTTGAATGGGGTGATTTTATTTAAATTGTATATGAATGGGGTAGTTTACACTGACAAGAAAAAAAAAATTGCGGGACAGAGTGAGGGGGATGGGCCTCTGTACTAGTAGGTTCAGAAGGTCATAATCATCTATTCACATGGTAACAGTCAACGATAGCTCTGGAGCCCTTATTGTCACTTTTTAACACTCTGGGAATCCCATTGTGAATTCAATCAAAATCTAGGTTAGGCAACAAACATACTTAGGTTCGGTTTAGGAAAAGATCATGGTTTGGGTTAAAATACTTAAGTAGTTAAGAACGTTACTTAAGGAACATTACGTAAGAAAGTTAGATGATAGATGATAACAGATGACAGCCTACTGAGCCAACTAGGAGGTAGTAGGGCCATACAGCCTCATATCTATGGTAGTGATAACATCTGATAATGGCCATTCAATTAGCTGATAACATTAGAAGCGGGTGCCGAAAACGTGCTGTCTCCCTCAGTTCCTGTTTTGATTAATTTGTTACGGCCCCTCGAAGAGTCAGAATGTGACAAAGGTTTACATCAGAAACAGACTGTCTAAATATCTGATTATAAGCTGTTTATCCTCGTTAAATGATGACAACATAGTAACGCCAATACGCAAGTGGCCTCAGATGTGATGTTGGTCAATATCTATTGACAGACAAATCATTGTTGTTGTTCTTTCGTTTCGTCATTGTCCAGGCCCAATGCATGAGGGGCTAAACTGGGAGTGAATGTGATTGGATTTTCAGTCTCCGTCATTAAATTCCCATGCGGGGAATACTAATTCCAGTATTTAGTGCGGTGATGCTAGGGCTTGCTTTCATCTTAAACTGATTCCAGTCTAATTAGATTGGGCATGTGGGGGGTGGTGGATGTATCCGTCTGGACTAATCCCTGCCTCTCTGTCCCAAACATTGTATTATCCAGAGAAAATCCATTGGCTGCAGGCTATTCAAAGGCAGATCTGCCTGAACTGCAGCCTCTGTACTGTATCATCTGGAAAGCTGTGGCTAGAAGGGCGCACTGTGCAGTGAGGGTGGAACCTAATGGTCATGAGTGATGTATGGGTTGCAGAAAACGCCATTTAGAATTTACAGTAAACCTTTTATCGTGTATTCAGGGCAAGACCGCTCACTGCTGCGGCCTCTTTAGCAAAGCTGTGTCTGAACTACTACTCTCTTCAGAGGGCCTTTTTTTATTCTAGGACAGTGCAGTTAGGTAGCAAGATTGGGTGGCCCCCAATATACGGTCAGATCAAAATGGTTCTCTTTTAAAAGTTTCATTTTTTTTAAACCTATAAACAGCAATAGATATGAGTCCGAATTGGCAAACAATACACTTGTGTATACCCTTGCGTACACAACCGCACACACATCTACTATGCATAGATCACCCTGTCATCCTGCTTGTGAATTACTGGCAGACCACAGTGAAAACAAAGAGTAAAGAGGTCCTTCTTCTAGGCGCTGAGAAGGCCAGAAAAATGAAAGGCCTTCAGCCATTGTTCTCCACAAAGGTCAAACGCAATTCAATTCCATAATATGGCGGGGGGGAGCTCTACCTCGGCAACCGCCTTCGCTTTAAGGGTGAGCAACAGGAAAGGGCCATTCAGCAGAACAGTTGCACCCTGTGAGCCGAGCACATTCGTCAAGGGCGAGGGGTGAAGTCAGAAGGGGGGAGAAAAAAAGCTGTTTTTGAGGCTTTTACATGTTGCGGCTGTTTCACTGCACACTGAAGTGTGTTAAGCGAAACAATAAAGGCCACAACCGATTCTGCTGGAGTGAAAAGATCCTCATCTTCCCCTTCATTTTTGCTGCCCTTGTGAAATTTCATTAGGTGGATTTAACGACTTGTGAATGTCGGCTTTCTCCGTGACCCTGACACTGGTGGCGGACACGTCTCGCTGGCAGGGTGTGATGTATTGTGTTGAGGTTTTCCTGAGGTGCAATTTTTAATGTGACAGCATCTGTTGACCTCAGATCTAAAAAGTCACCCTCCTGTCTCGCATTGACGTGCATTTCGCTTTTTAATAGAATTTTAAAAGCAATATATAGTCGGCAGCAAAAAACACAATTTCTATCTATCTATCTATCTATCTATCTATCTATCTATCTATCTATCTATCTATCTATCTATCTATGTATCTATCTAT
>JAOVVB010149367.1:0-11860 GCA_028570985.1 Heterobranchus longifilis
AACTTCTGCACTAAGTAATGCACTAAACAGCCAGATATATTTTTTGGTTCATATCGCCCATCCCTCAGCAACACAAAGAATATAGCTGTATTGCTAGCTAAGATTAACTAATACATTTATCAGTGATAAATTAATTACGGACTGCAGAACATTCTGGATTGTTTACTTTGTGCAGTTTTGCACTTGGCTACCTTTGCTGTTTGGTGTGCATGAAGTGTGCACAAATGCATTGTACAGCTAGTTTCCCGCAAGGCAATCAGTCTGAGCGCGCCGCACCTGGAGGCGTGTTTATGTAAGGGGTCTGATACATCCGCACTTTGTGCGATCATTTAGGTACAGTAGCACTGGCATGGTATCAGGACCAAAGAAAAAGACAAAGTGTGCATACAGAGAGAGGGCATAGACCCCGAGAGGATATAGTTTTTCATCTGGTCTTGGCGGAGCTCTGTTAATTTTGTGTTTTCAATTTTGTTTCTTTTTTAGTTCATTAATTAAAAACCCCTAGTTTTCTCCACACGGGACAGTCTTTCCATTCATGTCATTAGCACTTTTACAAACTCCTATTTCGTTGACCCCATCTGAAACCTTATAATATTATTACATCTTGTGGTGCGGCTCTCCAACCCTACCACGTAACAGTTTCTAGCTAGAAAACCATGCGATTTTATACAATGGTTTTTATACAACATACAGAAAATGATCAAAATGATTGTGTTTTATTCTCAGATATGTGGAAGCAGGACTCAGGTAAGAAGGAAATTTTTGCTTTTGAGATAAAAATAATTGTTTATTGGTGAAAACATCTATTATACAACCAACAGACTCCAACCGTTAGTCAAATACTGTAATTAATAAATGTTTTTAGCAGTGACAAGTGTCATTACATGTGCCTTCACATGTTTGATACAATTGTTATTGAGCCTACTGTAACTATGTATGTTTTGCACAAAAAGTGTTTGAAACAGAATTCAGACAATAATAATATTAAACCGTCAGTTGAGTAGGTAATTAATTAATTCATTTGTATAATATTTTAACTGATATCATGCAGGTAAACATAATCTGTTAATCAAGACATTTCTACTATCTACAGAAATGTACAGTAAAGTGAAAAAGTAGAAATGTAAACTGCCCAGCCAAAATATAGTCACACACATTTTTACGCAACTGTCCTTTGTACAGTAGATCTGACTTGTTTGTCTGATGCATCGCATTGGTTCTGGATTCCAATCTGGGGATTATTTTTTGGAGGGGGTGTTTCTGTGGGATCAGCGGACGGGTCTGGCCTTTGGTCTCTGTGGTGCATGGGTGAGCCCTGAGTGCTCCTGATCCTGTCACCTGTCACCAGTGTATAGTTATGATTAATGTTAATATGTTAATATTATGTGGTGTTATTACTGGTCGTTGTATACAGTATCAACAGGAATTTACTCAAACTGGAAATATTATTTCATCTCATGTCTACAGTAACATGAGATACAGTATATTTGATTTTCATGAACTGGAAGCTGAAATCCTCATACTGTAATTAAAACAAAAATGTCTTGAAATATTTCACTTTACATGCAATGAATATAGAATATATGAGTTTCAACAAACTTTTTTCAATGTTATTAATGAAAGTGCTTGTGATGGCAATATATGTGGCTTTTACTTATAACTGTGTACTTTGTCCACTTTGTAGAAAGCACTGAGATATATATTTTGTGTATCGCCATTCAGCCAAAAAAATTGGACCCGTACCACAAGTGTTAATAAAAGATACTTTCATAACATACATTATTTATTTATGAATGAAAGTATTTTTAAAAAGGTATTTTGTGTTTGCAGGTTGTCCTTATCTTATATTTGAGTTTGTTACTTGAATTATTTTGTATAGTAATATTACAGACCTACTGTACTGTATTACAGATCATCACTAGTATGTTTAAGTGTACTTTAAACTGTATTGTTTATATCAACACTGTGACGTCTTTAATAATAACATCATAATATTTATTTATTTATTTTGTTTTTTTTAGACAGGAAGCTGCAGAGGATGGAAGCAGGTAAACTTTGCATAGTTTTCCAATAACAGAAGAACTGTGAGTAGAGATCGCGTGTTTCTGTCAGCAGTGCATGTGACACTGATGCTTTTAATCTTGAGGCTTCACAGGAGTAACTAAGGTTATAATGAGGCTGTAAGAGAATGAAATACCATTTTACTACAGTCTAATTAATCCCTATGACATGTGAGGTATTACATGCATGGTGTAATTGCACTAGAGTTCACTGGACATTCCAAGATTGAGCAGCAAAACTATGCATATACAGTATGAATACAATGATAAATATATCAACAAGATGTATAATTATTATAATTAATTTAGAATAATGAATACATCAACAATATGTATAATTATTGTGGTGGGATGGCTTAGTGCTTAGAACTATTGCCTTGCACATCCATGTGCTCTATGAGCTTGATGGGTTTCCTCTCACCATCCAATGGCGGGTCAACAGATGATGTTTCCAAATTGCCCACAGTGTGTGATTTTGTGTATGTCTTGCGAGTGTACCTGTGTCCTGAGATAAGTTAGCACTTCATCCAGGGTGTACCCTGTCTTGTGCCCTAAGTTACCTCTGATAGGCTTGAGTTCTCTACAAAAGATAAACAGTACAGATAATGGATGGGTGGATGGATGGATAATTATTATTATCAGATTGGTAATCTTAATTTTTAATCTCAACTTTATTTTCTCCATCTTTAATAGTTGAAGGTGTGGATGGTGTGAAAGAAAAATAGGTTGGTTTAAATGTAAATGTTGACTGCAGTTCTATTATATATTTTTGTTAATACCTCAAATTTGCTACTTTTACTTCCATTTATTTGAGTAAAATGTTGGCAAATAAAATGTTGATTTTTCAGTTATGACTCAAAAAAAAATGTCAGTAAAATTTAAGGTGTTGACTTATTTACAATATCAACTTCTGCACTAAGTAACGCTCAAAACATTCCACCTTAAAAGTTGCCAGCAGCCTCTCAGCAGCACAAAGAATATACTGTAGCTGTATTGCTAGCTAAGATTAACTAATACATTTATCAGTGATTAATTGATTACTAACTGCAGAACATTCTGGATTGTTTACTTTATGTAGTTTGCACTTGGCTACTTTTGCTGTTTGGTGTACATAAAGTGTAAAAAAAAATGCATTGTACAACTAGTTTCTGCAAGGCAATCAGTCTGAGCGCGCCGCACCAGGAGGCGTGTTTATTTAAGGGTTTTGATGTCAGTTGATATCAGTCTGATATTTAAGGGTTTATTTAAGGTTTCTAAATGTCCGTAATGTCAGCAAATGTCATGTCAAGTGTTTTTTAAACAAAATGAAAGGTGTAAGTTGCCGTAGTAAAATCTCAGTTCAATTTTATTTATATAGCGCTTTTAACAATGGTCATTGTCGCAAAACAGCTTTACAGAATTAAAAGAAAAGTATGGAAATGTGTATGAAATATGAGAAAATGTGTATAAAATTCAAGGTATTGATTAAAATCACAACTTCACCTCCTGCACTAACAAAGAAAAACATTCCTCGTTAATCGTTGACAGTAGCCTTTCCTCAGCATAAAGAATACAGCTTTTTAACATAGAGTAAATAGCTTGTAACACCCACGAACATAGAAACAGGCCACAAATGTAATCAACCACAAACATCTCGTGCCCCAAGTCTACTTCCAGCTTACAGTGACTTTATACAGGATAAACAGTGTAGAAAATGAAAGAATGAATAATGAACCTGTATTTTATATTTATGTCTATGCAATAGTTCTAATGTTTTTGGCTAAAGTAATTTTATACAAGTCAATATACAAGGTACACAAAATAATCTAAACAAATTCATGTTTTATTCTCAGAGATGCAGTGGCAAAAGCAGGACATGGGTAAGAAGGAAATTTGTGCTTTGTTTAATTGTGTAAACTAAAGAAACATCTGCCAAACAGCCAACAGACTTCAGCGTACATATAACTAATTAATAAATGATTTAAACAGTGAGAAGTGGAATCAGGCATCTTGGATGTTTATAATACTGTTATTGAAGATTCTGTAATGATGTATTGTTTAAAAGTTGAAACATGAGTTGACTTCATTCAGGTAAAAACTGCCTTTGGTTTTGATTATTGCAACATCACAATATTTAATTCCATCCATAAATTTTAACCAAGATCTTCTATTAATCACTAATTTAGATATGTATACAGAGTTACTCTTACCTCTGATGGACGAAGGTGTACAGTATATTGTTAGCTCCAGTGTGTATAACTTTGAGAACCTACTGTATGTTTGCCTAAGATCCTAAGATTACATGCTATGCCCGGTGCCCTGGCTCCAACAAGTGTCACTGGTGCCCCTAAGGGCCTAGCTAATTTTGCATTACTTGGTATATAGTCTCCTATAAGCAGAGCTCTTATAAGCAGCGGTTATTTTACTCAGGAGAGCAAACCTGTTGGACATGTGAAGTGCAGAGGAAGGGTGCTCCAGTGGGGGAATGTTAGCTTTGGCTGAGCGAGTGTGCAGTAGAGTCATCACCCACTCCCCCTGCTGTGAGGGCTCTAATGCCAGGGTTAAGGCACCCAGACTTTCCTCCGCAGAATCAATGCCACTTTCACCACCCCTCTGTAAAGTCTGGATGGTTTCCTCTAATGCTACAAGCCTCTCCATTAGAGTGCTAGCTAATATACTCCTATCACAGATAGTTAGTACTAATAATGGAGGAACACACCTACTGTATTACAGGTCATCACTGTGTTCTTTATATCAACACTGTAATGTCTTTAATATTAACATCATAATATTGTTTGTTTTCAGAGAGGAAGCTGCGGAGGATGGAAGCAGGTGAACCTATTATATATTTTCCAATAGAGATAGAGTCGAGATCATGTGTTCAAGAAATATAAGGATGTTGTTTGAGAATGAGAAACAGCTTTATTTAAGTCTGATTAATCAAATAAAGGTGTTTCTCATTTTCTGCTGTACGTACCTACATGAATTGTAACACAAAAGAATCATGATACATCACTGAATCAAGTTTCCCCCATTTTATGCAATTGTTTATATACAAAATAGAAAATATTCTGAAAACAAAAATGTTTTTTAATCCCCAGAGATGCAGAAGGAGGTGCTGTACAGAGGTAAGAAGAAAATTTGTGTGATCGTACAGATTGTTTCATTAAGCAAATTAAAGAAACATCTATCAATTAATTAAAAGACCTGCAGACAAATTTCTAAATGTTTTAAACATTGAGAATTGTCATAAGAGGTGTCTTTACTCTCAATAAATATAATTACAAAGGCACCTAGGAGGTTTGTTAGATGTTGTTAATGTTGTTATTGCGACTACTGTGATATAGATTTTAACATTTTTCTCTTTTCAGGGCTGCTGAGACAGGACAAGAAATACGGTAATTACACTCAAGCTTATAAACCTTTAGAACTTTTGTGAGTTGAACATACAGTAATATATACATCATCTTTGACAGAATTGGAAAGCAAGGCCAATTCTATTGTTTTTTTTTGTTTTTTTTCTATCCACTGAAGGCATTTAGTTTTCATTCAGAGCAAGCACTGGGTTTACTCAATACAACAATTTGGAATAGCCTGAAAAAAAGAGACAATGCTATACTAAGAACAAGACATCGAACAGACCAATTAAAACAGCAGCTGATGACAGAACATTATGACTATAAGTATATAAAAAGCACCCAAACAGTCATAGACATAAGAAACAATCTTACCAGGGCAATAGAGAAGGTTGCAGGGTGGGACCTCCATGAACCGAGTGGGTGCTTGATCGGACTGGAACCTGTATGTAAGCAAGCAAGCGTAAACACACACCCAAGCACACACACCACAGAGTAGCTTATATTAAAGCATTAACCTGTCCTAATCTTCAAGTGTCTTCACTTTATATATTCACAGTCAGATAATGTAGGTCTCATAAAACATCTTAAATTTGATGATGATGATGCATTATTTACTTAACCTAACATCGGTATCACTTACAAAGACAACAATTAGCTTGCAAGAGAGAGAGAGAATTAAGAGTCTGCCATTACTAGTTACAGTACGCCATGATTATTTTCATTTCACCATCCTTGCCAAAGTGTATGGATGCCTGTATGGACACTTTGTCCTATAAATATTTTAACATGTACAAATAAAGAGTTTAACAGCAAAATGCAAACTCAGTTTCTGCAGTTTTGAGGAAAAAAACAGATTTTTCTCTTTTTTTTATCAAGCAAAGACTGAAAGAGAATATTTTGCATGTTTTATTTGCATCACAATAGTGTTAAAAAGCACAAATGGCAAAATGATGTGTCAAAATTGTTTAGGGTATGAAGGTGGTCATTTTTTCCCTATTCATAATTGCACCTCCATCAGTTTTGTCACAAAGCCTAGTAGCAGATCCTTTAAATCCTGTAAGTTATCATGTCATGTGAAGTGCGGCCTTCAGGGATCATACTTCTTCTTCCAGCACATCCCAGAGATGCTGAATTGGATTGAGATCTGGAGCCATGTCGACACCTCCAGCTCATTTTTGTACTTCGACCCATATATTTTTGCAGTGTGGCAGGGTGCATTATCCTGCTGAAAGAGGCATTGCTTTTTTCACTTGCAGTTTCTTTTTTTTTTTGCAATTGATTATTTGATTAATTATCAAATTTCCGAGTTTTGTTACACACAAAATGTTTTTAATTATAAAGATTGAAGATTGTTGAAGATAATGAGGAACATTTAAAACATTAGTTCACAGCATCATCAGCCTACTCCTGTTCCAAGTTTAGTTTTACTTCAATATAATGTAATCCTTTTTTTTCTTGGGTTTTTGTATTCTCCAAAATGTTTTTAATCACTCACGGCAGCTGAGCTAATAATTTTGTTTTACTGATCACGTGACAGAAAGAAGTTACTGTATGCGATTGGCTTGTCAGACCATTTCAGGTTTTGTTAAAAAAAATGCAGCCACTATCTAACATGGTTTGTCTAAATTGTGAAAGTTCTAAAAGAAAGCTTTTGTACATTAAATGTTTTGTTATAGACAGTCTTGTTTGCCAGAAAATAATTTGCCAAAATGATTAAAAGTCCAAAACTCATATTTTGCTGTCAGACTGTTCAAAAATAGACATCAATATATTTATTTTATTAACTGTTACATATACATACAGTATGTGTACAAATTTAAACTTTCCTAAAGTCATCCAGCACAAATACTAAACTTGCCATGGTACTTTTTTCTGTCTGTATATTACTCTAACTGTTAACTGGCCACTTTATAAAGGGAACAAAATGCTGATTAATTGTTATTGTATTATTATGCTTTGTTTTAATCTAACTGCATTTGGATATAAATAGTTTTTCGATTACATTTTCACAGAGGCTGTAAAGCAGTATGCAGGTAAGAATATATATATTTTTATTATGGTTATTTACTCCTGTATTGTGTGTGTGTGTGTGGGGGGGGGTACATTTAATCTAATTTTATTTTCTATTATAATTTTCAATTGCGCTTCCACCAATTATAAAAAATAAGGTAATTGAGATTAAATGGTGCCACATTCTGTTTAACAAAGAATTATGGCTACAATTATTTAGCATAGCAGTGTGACAGGTTATGAAAGCAACTGAGATCTTATTTTATAGAATTTATGGTTCAGCTTAAATACCCATCTTAGTACGAAAAGCAGCTGTACAGCCGCATCGGCTCATTTCTGTGCTAAAAATGGTACTGACCTACCTGACATACCCTCACCCTCGTCCTAATGCTAGTCCTAGTAAATTGGTACTATTTTAGATAATATTTATGAATAATTATAGATAGAAAGTGTGCAGGAAAAAAACAGCATTACTCAACTAAGAAAAAAATAGAAAAGACATTTAAACAATTAAAAGTGTGTGATAATTTTGTTGATTTTGCTGAAGAATTCATTGTGAATGTGGTTATATTTAGTGTAGTGACTGAGGAAGTGCGGCTCTGTCTCTATTTGGAATTGTAAATTTTTTGCTTTATTGTAAATATTCTGCTAAGATTTTCTATATATCTCCATTTTGACAACAGTGTGTTTTCTTTTAAAAATGTACTGCAAATAAAGTATGTAGTGTTTTGCATAGTGGTACTGTAAAATATAAAATGGATTTACAATCCACATACAATTTTGAAGGTGCTAAGTATTTTTCTGTTGTGACACAGTGACAAAGAAGCATAAATCTTTTTTTAAAATTATTATTTATTATTTCTATAAAACCCCTAAATAAGATGTGATCCAACCAGTTGACTGTGGAAGTATCTTAATTATTTGAATAAAGTCTACCTGTGTGTAGTCAGTGTCAGGTGATTTGTCACATGATGTCAGTGTAAATACGTCTGGTCAGAAAAGCCCCTCAGTCTGCAACACTATGCGAGCAATATGAAGACCAAGGAGCTCTCCAAATAGGTCAGAGACGAAGAAACAAATAATTGCACGTTGTAATGCCACAAAATAGGATAAAACCCATTCTCACTCCAGGCTCTCGAGATATCTTATTTTGCGTTCTTTCCTGTGTACATATCTGTAAACTTACTGCGATCATATGGTTTACCCCTACACCACTTTCTATTGTGTTATAAAACAGGCCTTTATACTAAATTGAGCCAAATGTCTCTAAAGCCAATAAAACAGGTCAATATTTTAGAATTATTTTGAACAATATATTTTTCTGTGAGAGTGTGTAGGCTGTAAATGTGATCAGTCGTGCGATACTCGGGTAAAAATCCAATCTAAATTCTACTGTTCTTGGTAAGGAATTTAGAAGTGCAATAAGTTTTGCTGCATGTAATCTTCAGATTTATTACTAGGGACAAAGATATCACCACGTTTATAGATCAGTGTTATTATATCTTAATTTCAGATCTCAGCGAAAAACCCACACTCAGATTGAAGAGTTTTAAAATAGCTGATTGGAATTTAGAGCTGGTGTGTTTAATAATTTTTTTTAAGGATCCCATCAGGTCCTGATGCCTTCTTTGGCTTCAGTTTGGTTCAGATTATCTTTAAATTCCTGCTCAGTAATCAAGAACTGTATTCTGATTAGCAAGTACTGTAGTTCCCTTTAACATGTTAGTGTTTTCTGATTTGAATGTGTTAACTTTCCCATGCCTGCCCTTTGTTCCCTTATGCTCTTTCCTATTCATTATATGGCAGTGCTTCTTATGTGTTATGGTCCGGCCCATAATCCGTTCCCACACTGTCTAGCCACCTTTAACTCTGCATTCTGCTAATTCTGGCAAATTCTACACAACTCATTGGTAAGCTTCACACTACCGGCGTATAAGGGTGACTCAGACCATCTCTTGTTGCTGGATTATTACGTCCTTTTCAAACCCAATTCTCTTGCACATTTATTTTGTGATCTTTTTGTTCTAGTGACCTTGATCTAGTTTTCTTGACCGCAACTTCTTCTTTCACCTTGTGTCTCCGGATCAGTTTTCTCAGGCCGTTTGTTCATCTCTTGACTTTGACACTGCATTGCTGTTTGGATTTTGAGACTAATCTAGCGTTTATCTGTTGGATCCTTTCCCTCCTACCTTCTAGACTGACTTTGAGATGACTCTATGGTTTTAAAGAAATGTGGGGGAACAGATGTGTTCTGCATTCTTTGATGCATTAGTGAATTTACATGATCAAGATGTTTGGCTTATGATGTTTTCTGTCCTTTTTCTGTGAAGAAAAAGAGAACATTCTTGCACTCCATTATGCGAAGCATAGGCTGCACAGGGTATTCAGACATTTTAAGGAAGATTCCAAACCATAGGGAGTGAAACTGCTCAGTTCAAACTGTGAACAGTTTATGGAGCTTGCATAAGACCTGACATTAATTTCTTGCATCAATAATTTATGTTAAGTATTATTATTATTTTTATTACTACTACTACTACTACTACTACTAATGATAATAATAATAATAAGTGAATAATCTACTGATATGTTTAAATAAACATACTGTATTATTTATATTACACACACTTTAAATTTGCACATTATTAATCTTTAGCTTCCCCCCTCTCTTATTGAACTATTTTT
Organism: Heterobranchus longifilis; assembly: GCA_028570985.1. Classification (NCBI taxonomy): domain Eukaryota; kingdom Metazoa; phylum Chordata; class Actinopteri; order Siluriformes; family Clariidae; genus Heterobranchus; species Heterobranchus longifilis. The sequence continues at coordinate 10,094 of JAOVVB010149367.1, forward strand.
TTTCTCCATCAAGATCAAGTTCCTGAAAAGCTTCTGTCATCTTTTGTTACTCTTTCATTGATTTTGCATAAGAACAGAAATTACCAACACAAATCAATAAAGTTTCTGAAGCAAAACACTGAATATTTCTTATCTTTGACAGGCTTCTACATAAACTCTATACGTTTTCTCTGTTTGCAAGAGATCATTTAAATGTTTCACTTTTTAATCTTCTACAAACCATACATAAATCCTAGTGAATCTGATCCGCTGGTAATGAATCTTTTTTTCATTTCACTCTGTGTTTGTCTTTCAGTGGATGTGATTCTGGATCCTGATACAGCTTTTCCGCATCTCACTTTGTATCCTGATGGAAAACAAGTGAGTGAAGTAGGCGAATGGAAGAACCTCCCTGATACCCCTCACAGGTTTTTTCATGAAGGCTATGTTCTGGGAAAGCGTGGTTTCTCCTCTGGAAGATTTTATTTTGAGGTGCAGGTCAGAGGAAAAAGTCGGTGGACTTTAGGAATCATTAGGGAGAATGTTAACAGGAAGGGGCATATTGCACTGAGTCCTCAGAAAGGAGTCTGGGCTGTGAGACTATGGGATGAGACTGAGTACAAGGCTTGTGCTGATCCTGAAACCCCCCTCACACTGAAGGAGAAGCTGGAGAAGATTGGGGTGTTTGTGGATTATGAGGAGGGTCTGGTCTCCTTTTATAATGCGGGGTCCAGATCTCATATCTACTCTTTCACTGGTCAGTATTTCAATGAAAAGAAACTCTACCCACTCCTCTGTCCATGGAATAATGCAGACAATAAAAATTCAACACCACTCATCATCACTCCTGTTAAGACTGAATAAATGTTGACCTCACAGATTTAATCATCTGTTAAATAGTCAGAATGAAAATGATTTTGATGGAGTATTTTTTAGAAAAATATATTCATTATATTCAACATACATTGATTATTGTATAATATTCAAGTGCTGTACAGTTTCTTAATACCTTTGTTTGCATAAACAAAACACATAATTATCATAGATCTTTGTCATTTTAAATGAAATATGAACATATAATAAAATATGTGATGTTAAGCTGCAGGTATGTTTATTTGTCCTTCAGACCTCATTTAATACAAGCATAATCAGATTTATGTTTTAGTAATAAACATGTCAAGATTATTCTGTTTTTAAACAAAAAATAGAAAAAAATGAAATCAGTACTAAATTCTGTTGATACAAATGTGAACAAGAAAAAAAAACATTCTTATCCACACAGCAAACAGATTTCTTACACATAGGATGGCTGAGGGAGCCTCATTAATATTTATAAGGGAATATTAATTGGTTGCACTTGTATCCTGACTGCTGTGAAACGTCGTCGTGAGGAGATTACTTATCTCAAATTTTACTTATGTGTTTTGATAAAACGAAAGAAAACATTTTCTCCCAAATTCCAAATAAAAAACATTGTTATTTAGAGCGTTTATTCAAAGAAAATGACATTAAACAATTTTAAATTATTGTAATTTTATAAACAACACGATACTAATGTTTAAGGAACATTCAGAAATCAGTATTTGGTGGGATAATCCTGATTTGCAATCTCAGTTTTCATGTATTGGCATGCTTGGGTCAAATATTTATATATATATATACACACACATATATATATATAGAGGACGAAATTAATTAGAGCCACAAAGAAACTGTATTCGAATGTGAAAATCTGAGCCCCACTTTGGGCCGTACACGCACTCACTAACGTGTTGACCATCTCTTCAT
>JAOVVB010149388.1:0-11860 GCA_028570985.1 Heterobranchus longifilis
CACACACACACACACACACACACACACACACACACACAAGCAACACTTGACCACAACACACAGAGAGAGAGAGAGAGGGTATATTTCTGCTGCACAGAAGCATACAGCTTTTCTGTACTGCAGTCCTAAAACAATGCAAGACAAATCGAAAGCTTCAAGTTCATCATACTTATTTTGTGTTTTCTCTCCCCTCACTGTGAAATGACCCTCTTTGAGTTTACTCCACGTCTGTCATGAGCAGCAATATTCCCCACTCTCCCATAAAATGTTGACCAGCCTCCCCTCCATCCTCCTCCTCTCTTTACTAAAATTGCAGTAGATACACTATATTGTCATTTGTAGCTTGCACTGAGACAAAAAAGCCTTCTGGGTAACATTGTCTGAATGTGCCCAGCTCAAACAGATTCCTAGAACCAACAGAACTGTTCGCACAAATCTTGCAGTCAGTCCTTGTTATTATTGTGGAGTGCAGAGACGCTCCAAATAGTCGACATTCTCTGCAGACCCCTGCAGCACCGTGAATCAATGAGCCAAAAGTACATAAAGATTGTGCCAATGTCTCACCACAAATCAAAGCTTTATGACTTCATATCAACAAATTCTGTCATCTAAATTGGTTTGTGGAGCTCTCTAAAACTTTAAGAAGTTGGTCACTTGGATTTTACTTTTTGTCTGAAGCAAACAAAGCACTTCATTTGATGTACAACTGCAGCGACGCTGGCACCCAAATACTATTAGCTGCTAATCATTCAGAACACTGAGTAAGTGTTAAACAAATCAAAGTCCCCAAACAAAAAATCTAGTCATGTTTGTTTTGTCATCTGCGAAACAACAAACCCGCGGTTATTCATGATATTAACTCAGAATCCTTTTGAGCCATACGAACAGCCAGGCTGAGTGGAAGGGAGTCTGGGCTTCTTCAAAGTCTAATTGAAAGAAATGCATTTCAGCGGGGCTCTTAGCCATCCTGCCTTTTAGTTGAAAGTCTGGCCTCTGAAGTCAGCAGGTAGGCTTTTACACTTCTCATGGATAGCTCATTAGCTTAGCTGCGTCCGCCAGACAGAGCCGGAGCTCTGAAAACATGCGAAAAATCAAAGTGCGGAGCAGCAAAAGTGACTTTATTGGCGAGCGGCGATACAATATGTGTGTTCGCACTATGATAGTTGGCTTAGATATGGATGCTGTATTTCTGCTCAACGCCTAGTTGTGAGAGCTTCAGGCTAAGTTGGCAAGATTCACTGTAGATGTAGAGGATACGCTCCTGCTTGGGAGAATGTACTCCATACTAATCTCCTATAAGTACATTTTCCAGCCTCAGATTATTTTGTAAATGTATCCTACATGTCTCCGAGAGCTGGCTGGTATACACCATCTCTGTGACCTCTGGGTCTTTAGCTCGCTTGGGTTTTCTCAACATTGTGAACTTCACCTCTCGGTACAGTGCTGCTCCTCTCCTCTGGTGAAGCATAAAGAATGTTTTCTTGAGAGGTGATTTTCTGCCAGTAAGGACAGAAGTCTTTCTGCATTCACTGTGCCCACTGTAAAGTTATGTAAACAGAAAAAAGTACTGCTTTCTCAATTAGTGGAATGAATGACTGTTTAATGGATATGACTTCCCTATCTCGTGTTCCCTCAGCACAAAGAGATTTGTTACACAGAATCTAATTTATTTCAAATGTGAACCTCACGATTAATAGACACAAGCAAAACAATTATAATCCACACCAGTGACGTTTTCTAAATGGCTGGCTGTAATGAATATCCAGTGTCCACAACGTAATTTGCTTTTTCAGCCACAGAGTGCAAACCATGTGAGTAGATTAGTTTTGCAGACAAAACAGTGATGGGCGGAATGTTTTTATTCAATTACCGGATTAAAAGAAATTCCATAAGAGACAACATAAACTGTGTGTTGGCATCGAAGTTAAGCCAATACTGTTGTGGATGATTTTAACAAGATATGGTAATTTGCAGCTTGCAATTTGCCATCTTATTGCAATTTAACAAGGCGAGGCTTGTGTGTGTGGATTTTGATGCGCTTTTAGTTGATGAAACATGTGTTAAGTCTATCACTTGGGCAGACTCGGTGGTGCACTTAATATTCTTGAGACAAATTTCCATTCATAAAATTTTCAGATAGAGACTGTCTGACCCGCGGCCTGCCCCGGACAATAACAAGGTCTCCTGTGCAGCTGAAGCTGAGCGGCCACAGACAGCCTTTGTGCTGTATCTTATTATCAAATTGGCTCTTTTTCCTCCTCTCTCCGTAGCATGCAGAGAATTTCTGTGCTCCTTGCATGATCCCTGAATGTCGCTGAATCTGGGATATGAGCCTGCCAGTTACGCTGCAAGCTAAGGGGTTCCTCTCATTTCCTCCCTTAATAATGCATACAATGAGTAGCGGTGGCCAAACGCATACAATGAGTAGTACCGGCCAAGGAGTACTTTCAAGACAAAGCCTTGGAAATGGTGACTCACTCCGAGTCAGCCGTTCAAAGTCCAGACATTATCACAATGCCCACCTCTTTTACCCTGGCAGACGGCGGCACCGCCAGGACCAGAATAGCTTACTGAGAAGTGGCCAAGAGTGATGGAAAAGTCTCAGTGGCACAGTGTGTTTGTATTGTCAAAACAAAAACCAAAATTTGATGAAATGTAGGGGCAATAAATAACAATAGCCAGTTCTGAAAAGAAGTGACATTATGAGAAGAGAACAGCTCATTAGCTGCAACTGTTTTGGCTTTTCAAAACAAAGTGTCACTACATGTTTCAAAATGACATCCTGCCGAGATAAACAGACAACACTTCTCTCCTGTCGCTGCGCGAAAGTCAGAAGAAACGCAAAGCAAACACAAACAGCATAATCTGCAAGACTTCAGTACACCCCCCCCCCTCTGAAAAGTGCTTTCTTTTCTTTTCAAACAATGTAAGCGCTTTATCTATATGTACGCGTACAGCGCCTTATAGGCTCACATAAGAAGCTTTAATTCAGCATATTTTAATGTGACTGAGGCAACTATCATTTTATTCAAAACAAACGAGGAAATAAATAAATATCTGGGTGGGTTCAAAGCAGTGCTTTCTAACCTCGGCTCACTGATCGAGGAACATGAAAAGGGGCCCCAGGAGATGGTGGGTTTCACATACCAGTGTGATTTATGGTCTACCATAACAAATCAACAAGTTTAACTTTAATTGTTTTCTTTGCGATGGGAGGTGGGGTAGTTAATACAGAGCAATGATTGATGGCACAGGGCACCATGTTTGGCTCGGCACTTTGTCTTTTGCAGTGCAGCTCAGGAATTGAACCAGTTGATAGAAGCAATTAATTTGAGGAGGGATTTTTTTTTTTGATTTAGGAAATACAGGTCCTAAAAATATCCTGCAAATTGTACTATTGCTGTGTCGTCTAACGGTAAGTGGTCTTCCAGTCTTTTTTAAACAAAGCCTTTTGATGTCCTACATTGCCTTTGTAGTCTTTATTTTTCAATTAACATGGGTTTACACCTGTATCCATACAGATTAGTGTTTGAATCTTTGTGTAAAACTTCATCCGAGTGGGTGACATTTAATAAAGTTAGCTTCTGTTTAAGCTACATTAGTTTGCTAAGTAATTGAGACAACCATTTAATTAAATGCTTTGCTGATGATGCTTCTCTTGGAATACTGGCTGTTAACCATTAATCAGTGGTGCACACCTAATTTACAAGGACAACAGTGCAGGGATGGGGCCTGGCCGCACAGGAGAGGAAATGGTCACACCGTTACATTAAATCACCATTAGTAATTAGTGAAACTAGTGGCACCAGCAGCACCGAGGATATATGGTGATTACACTAAATCACAGGATAAAATAACAACTTGATATCACAGCTGATCAGCACTCCATAGATCACAGCTCGGTGCTTTAAACAGTCTTTCACTGTGATAATTGTAGCCATGTGGTCTAAAGGTGCCTCTGAGTGCTCCACAGAGTAACCTTGCAGCTCCTGCCAGTAACTCAGGGCATGCCAGGGTCTATTTATTTTTTGCATTTGTTCCAGCCTGCTGGCGACTGATGCAATAGACTGTAGATGATTTACTTCTGTTGATTATTGGATCATGGAGGAAGAGAAAAAAAAAAGACTTGCCCAGAAAGCTACGTCTGAGTTTTAATTAAGTTAGGACAAAAACTGGTCTTTCCTCTGTCAATTCATAAAAATGACCTTCGTTGTGAATTACAGTAATGAAATATGATGAGCACAGCTTGGGAGCGTTGATTCTCCACCATACAGAGGAGTCGGGAAAAGAATGATTCTGTGAGTGAGGCTGCACAGAAAGTTTCTGTTGTTACAACGGCTACGCGATACATACTGAAACTGCAAAGACAATAAATCAAACATAATTGATTGCAATACTGTCTCGGAGTGTTTTTGCAAGCATCAATCACATTTACAATGAATTACAAGGACTGCTGCAAATGCTTAGGACGCAGGGCAAACTGAGACGGACTCACCACAACAAACAAATGATATTGTTGCGTTTGGTGCCCGGAAGGTGAACGGCACAAGAGAAGTGGTTCATCGAGTTCAGATTCAAATTAAATAGAATACGAATGATTCATTTGTGACGAATCTGTCTAATCAGATGAAGCAATTTCATTTTATTAAATTCCAGATCCTCATTTACAGTACATCAACACTTAAATGAACAACAAAGCAGCAAGGACATTTGGTCATTTTAATGGTCTGCTTAAAGCACTGATAGAAAAACAAAACAAAAAAAGTACATTTACTCAAGTTCTTCCCTGCCTGCCACTTTATACTTCTATTCTACTACTATTCAGGGGGCACTATTGTACTTTTTACTCCACTACAAATATTTGACAGTTACTAGTTACTTTACTAATTAAGATGTTTGCATACAAAACATGAATAACTTGTAAACTATTGTGTAAAATATCTAGGGTTTAACGTAGATTAAACTACTACTACAGCTAAAATAATTAGTCGATTGACAGATAATTGATTGCCAACTATTTTGATTGATTAAGTCATTGGTTCCAGCTTTGCAAATGTGCAAATTTGCTGTTTTCTTTTTAATTGTTTTATTTTATTGTTAATAATTTAGAGTACTTTTAATACTTTAAGTACTTTTTCCTGATTACACTTACATACTTTTACTTAAGTAACATTTTGGATGTAGGACTTTTACTTGTAGTGGAGTGTGTTTACAGTGTGGTATTAGTAATTCTACTTAAGTAAAGGATCTGAATACTTCCTCCACCACTGCATACTGTACATTTCTGTGAGACGTTTCAAAAGATTATGGCAGATTCATTAGGCAACCCTAACCTAGCAGTCACTCCTGCACCTCCTGATGTGCCTGTCTTTTCAAAAAAAGGTTGCAGTAAATGTCTCTCTTTCTTTGTGAATAAGATTAGAGATGTCAGGTCTAGCGCCATCCCCTCTTCTACTCCCTATTCTGCTTATCCGCGTGGGCCATCAATTTTGGACTGCTTCTCTCCTAGACCTCATTGATCTGGTGGGCAGTATGAAACCTTCCTCAAGCCCTGTAGACATTTTACCAACTTCCATGTTTAAAAATGTACTTGGGTCTATTGGTTCATGCTTGGTCTCCCAGCTTATTTAAGTTCTCTCTCGGAGTCTCCAATGACATAATGATGTCTGCTGATGTGGGTAAATGCTGTTTTGGTGCTGCTGGATCTTAGCGCAGCTTTTGATACAGATCACAGCACCCTGACTGAAAGGCTCAGGCAGTGAGTGGGTGTCTCTCGCAACGCATGAAAGGGTTGATATGATAGTATACGAAGATGTATGCACAACAGTTCATATGATATCATATGAAATATGACTGATGTATTTCATGGGGTGAAACAGCTGTTTTCCACCCGATGTTCGCAACATGGCGGTCGCGGTTTCTAACATGTCATTAACAATGTGATTAACGTTGTGATTAGCATTGTGAAATGGGACTACTTTGGTAGGTTTAGGCAACAACACAACTTCGTTATAACAATGTTGACTTTTATTTTCAAATGGAACGTGAACATTGGCCTCCTCCAAGTCCTGTGGTGTGCCTCAGGGTTCTGTCTTGGGTCCTTTATTATTTGCTTTGTACATTCTCCATATTATAAGCCAATTTAAAGGTATCTCATATCACTGTTATGCTGATGATATCCGCTTTTAAGCCTGATGAAACTGACAAACTGACAAACTGACTACCATTAAGGATAGAACTTTTGCTGCTAAATGCAGATAAGACAGAGGTCCTTCCAAAGTTACTCAGTGTACCAGGTCCCTTTTTTCAGCTTTACAGTCTAAACTTACAAATCTTGGTGTTAAATTTGATCAGGCTATGTACTTCGATCAACACATCAAATCGTGGACCTGTACATGTTTCTTCCGTTTTAGAAATATTGGTAAACTCAGGTCTATTGTATCATAGTCTCGCAGAGCCAGACCTATCTCCTCAGTGCTGCATCACTGGAGAACGGTATGGCTGCACCCATTCTCATTCTGCTGTATAGGGAAAAAAACGCTCTGGCTTGTTTGTATTTCTGTAAACCAATCACAATCGTCTTGGGCGACACTAAGCTCCGGATGCAGCGACAGTGTCCTTGCAAAATAGATAGCAGAATGGGTGGAGAATACCATGTGAAATATGCGGCCAATGGCAGGCTTACACCCACAGTTTACACTGTAGAAACAAGAAGACAAGCAACAATACATGCCTTCTGTGCAGCTTTGCTCTATAGATGCAATCAATCTTACACTCAATAACATTTTACACAACATGTATAATATTATAATATTGAGCAGGAACAACACATTTAGTTAAAGAATAAGACTGAGGCTGAGATTACATAAAAACTGCAACAATATGTCATTGTATTCAGCCTTTCCATTGCATCTGGTGCATCCTATCACAAAGTGTAAAGACAAGGGTAACCCTGGACTAAAATAATGGATTTGCTGTATGCAAATATAAACTGGCCTTTTTCTCCTCCACAAGTATAAAGGCATGTCTATCAGTCTATCATCCATTGCCATCACGCGGTAATGGTGGTCTCATGAGGGCTGAACAAGACCGTTTTGTGTGGAGTGGATGCTACTCTGAGGCACATGAGGATACTTTGGATGTCTCCTACCGCATAATAAGCTTGCGCAAAATTCAATTTGGACACTGGGCGGACACAACAGTGATATAAAACAACAGCAAAAACCAGGTTATGCAAGACATGAAATCCCTCATCAATAATAAGGAGGGTTCAAGAAGGGCTGAGGACAGACAGGAGGTTAAGTCTCAACCACAGGGAGCTGAACTGTAGAATAAAGAAAAGAGTCTTTGAGGAGAATCGTCTGCAAGAAAGCGGCGTGAGGCAGGTGTAGCATCAGGGAGATTATTAGCTAAAGGCACAAGGTCAGTCAGAGGTGGAAATGTATATCAACATGAATGAGCTTTAACTGTTGGAAACCCCGTTCTCACTGAGGTTTACATTAAAAACCTCAGATGATTTCACCCACTCCAGGTCACCAGGCCAAATCTAGTGGGACCTCTAACGTCCCCCATCTCAAAGTCACACTCATCTCGGCTCATCACGGCCCCCCCACCATCTTTCCTCCAACCCGGTCCTCCTCCCCTGCAGCTCTGGTTTCACCACTTCTCCAGTAGTAAATCATGTTTTTGTTTTTTTTAAGATGACAGCATGAATGCTTCAAAACTGTATCTAAACTCAAATCCTCTGTTCAACACTTTACACATCTTGCAATTTACTTTGCAGGAAACTGATCTGAATTTCAATTTGAAGAGGGCTACCAAACTCGATGGCCACACGTTCTTTGTCACCTGAACATGTAAGCATTATAAAACGTGCTTCCTTCTGTCTTTTTCTATAGCTCGCTACTGTTAGTTGTTTCCAAACACAGTGCACATGGCAGAGTCAAAGGTTGGTGAAAACAATCTGTGTTTTGATTATCAGTTATGTGAGCATTCTTTTCTTGCAAAGAGATGCAAAAAGAAAAAACTTTATTCTTTGCTCTGCCAAATAAACTCTCCTCTGAAGTTGGCTTCTTCTTTTCTCATCCCCTTTCCCCTTTCCTTCCCTTTTTAGTCCCGACCTCGGTACATTCTTCTTTTGCTCCAAGACTCACCAAAGCTCCATTTGTGGGAGTTTAATGACACATGCAAATGCAAATAGACCCACGGACATCGCTGAATATTGGCCCGGAACCCAGAGGGAACGAACAATTTAGCATAGGGCAAACAGATTTTCCTACTTGAGAATCATTTTTAACGCCTGTCCGCATGTTGGAAAAATACATACATAAGATGAGTTGAGCAGCAGAAACCAATTACCCCTCCCTCACCCATTCCTCTGCACAACAAACTCTTTTATTGATCTGGTGATAATTACCTCAGTCACATCATAAAGCACCTGGAACAGATTGGTGGCTCAAATTATCGATTACCCCTGGGCTACCCTTCGCCGTTCATTGTATTGCCGCCATACATTACTTGATGAGATCTGCTTTGCCGTGCTTTCCCGTGCATTTCTCTTTGCCGCTCTGCAGGGATACATTGACAAAGAGGTTTAGTGGTCAAATGCACGTCATCAAAGTCATTTGTCATCTTTTCTTAGTCTTTAGGTTATCCTGTGTGCCACCCCAAATCAAGGTTAACCTACCGTTAGCTAGTGCCCGCACCTCCTCCCCAGCACCGCAAAAACACTAATTTAATCTAAAACAGTTTTGGTCCAAAAATGACCTTTCATTCGTAGTTACTTGGGGCCTGCCCTGGCGAGCACCAGCTGTGTCTAATGCTTCATTACACACCTTCCTTGAGGCATGTCAGTGCGTGACCCTGAAACCTCTGCCCACTAGCCACACATACGTCCCCGACCACAGTCACAACAACGGTCTGACCTCCACTGAGGCCAATACATTTTGTCTGCAATAAATAATGAGGTTGGAATTTCATCTCAGCTCTTTTTTCCCGCTGTCTCAATTTGTCACAAAGCTTACTAGAAGGTGCCTGTATTATTTTTACAAGCCTTAATTTTTTTTTATAGATCACCATGGCAGCCTGTCATAAGTCTCTGCTTGTTTCCATTGAACGGAGAACAAGAAGACACACAGGAGATGTTCTGCTTTGTTGCAGAGTCGGTCTTAGCTTTGTGCTCGTCTGGGTATCAGAAGAACAATGGCTCCTGGCATTTCCCCGGATTCCTCTTTCTTCAAACACGATGGGAATACATCAGAATATGAACCAAAAATGGCTACACGTCTTACAAAGTTAAGTCTGGGGATACAAATAATTGTTTTTCATATGCTCACCTTTTTTTTTCGCTAACCTGGTTAGCTCTTAGAATTGTACACTGCACTTTAATCAACACATTTAAAAGTCGAATAGATGGCGTATCTTCATTTTCATTCAAAGACAGTTTTTATGTGGTAGATTCATTAAATACAAATGGATTAATCAGTGGGTCAACTGAAGGAAGCAACGTTTAATTAGTATTTCTACAACATATTGCATCTAGAGAAAAGGTCAATAATAGAAACTATTCCCACGATATGTAAGTGTGTTGTGTGCACTAAGATCCATTGAAAACTAATTTCTGGTTAAAGAGAATGATCACTGTTATGTAATATCTCGTGTACAGTGAGCTTATCAGATGAATAGTTTATAATCAATAGCTGTCTATCTGTTTTGTGTATTAATACCACCCTGACAAGTGCCTTAATTTGGGGACTAAAAGATACCAAATGATTTTCACTATGAGAGCATTATCCTTAATACCCATTCAACCACAGGAGTCACATTGAGAACTGGAGCCTAATCTAGCATCCAACACAAAACCGCATGATTAGCTGCACATAAAAGTGTATGCAACCTCTGTGGAAACCAGCACAAAAGCCTGATTTAAATGAGAGTAGGACTTAAAATATGCTCTCATAACACCATGTGTTCCGTCACATTATTCTGCAACAAATAATGGATCATATTATACAACAAACAAGCAATATCAGCCAACATTTTAATAAGATCTAATCCTGTATTGTATGAATACATGTACATGATCGTGTTTGTTGATTAATCTATCGTCCTCCATTCATCAACACTAATTCTATTTTCTCCTCCGACTCTGTTCATATTCAATATTGCAAGAAGTTAATATCAGGGAGCAGGAATTAACATGATACAGCGCTGAGTGAAGATAGTGCGGCTCTCTGTGTGCACAAGGTGCCTCCTGCAGGAAAAGGTTGCTGAGGATAGAAAACTCACCTTAGCCATCTGCAGTGAACCAAACTGGCTCTGGGCAGGTGTTCAACATGGCCAGGTGGAAAGCAGCTGACACAGACATAGCTCCCCCACGCTATTTGTCACTGTAAATAACAATTGTTTCTTCAATATTAGAATTGGACAGGAAAGAGCATCCGGCCAGCCTTCCTCATTCTCCTCTAATTTAGGCAATTAAAAAGAAAGGTCATGTGTGGAAACAGATGGCTAAACTTTAACTGTGTGCTGAGTCTGGAGGCTGAAAGAGACAATTGGCATTTTACACGCACCATTCAAGCACTCAGGATATATGGGAGACACGCAGTAAACGGCAAAATGACTACACGTCTTATTTACTAGTGTGTATTTATGCAATGATTGTTTCGCAGAAAAATCCAGGAGAAAAACAGGAGGCTTTCTGGTTAGAGCCTTGCACATGTTGTCAAACAAATACAGGACTTTGACCCAGGAGAGTGGTGTCCGTGTCCCGTTTGAAGCTAAAAGTCAACGCTGAGTTATTTTAACTTTACATGACAAGTCCTATGTCAAGTGCATAATTACATCATGTATGGAAGTGAAGTACCCTAACAAATGTACTGATTGTTAACCCAAAACGAGATCTTTTCCTAAACTAAACCAAGTAGTTTTGTCACCTAAACAACCAAACAGAAACTGTTTCACAACATTAACAACGTGTTTAAAACTGCGACCATTTGTTTATGTATGATGTTTGCCACCGGTAGAGGCGCTAATTTCAGAAACACTCCTGGGTTGTATTACATGGTGGTCTTAAGGTGGAGGAGTTGTTAAAAATGACTGATATTCAGCTGCTCTATCTAAAAGACGATGCGTTGTCAGTGTCAAACTGCTTTTCCAAGACACTGTTTTCTTTAATCATCCGCTGCAGAGGGAACTACCGTGGCCTACACAATGAAAAAAACAACAACTATTAAAAACCAACTGAGAGTGCATCTGGGAGAAGGAGGGATACATTTTCTGTGCTCAAGGACAGGACAATTAAAGTAAAATAAAGTCTGCTAAAGTTAAAACAGCCTGGTGAACCTCCCAAGAGTCACATAGGAAGCTCGTGTAGGCAGTAAGGTGGGGAGGAACAGCAAACAGAACGTTGTCACACTTCCACTCCCTGTGGAGCCGAGCTAAAAGGAGGGGAGACATGGATCTGGAAACAGTACACTGCCTCCAGCTTCTGTTATTTTCTATCGCAATGTTTGTGAAATTCCTGCTGATGAGGTGATTATACTGGAACATGTGCTTCTTTCAGTCTGACTGGTTACTGACAGTGGTTAATGTTTATTATGCCAGTAAAGATATTTTAATCTAGTGTTTAAAAATGGAGAATAGCAGACACAGTAGCTGGCTCGGTAAGGTGTTGTTTAGCACGGGGATTTGTGTGTGTATTTTCATGCCAGCATCTGACCCCATTGTACATACAGGCGCACTCTGCAAACACTATTTGCTCGAGGGATTTTGTATGTGTGTGTGTGTGTGTGTGTGTGTGTGGGGGGTGGGGGGGGCTGGGGAGAGGGGGGTGGTTCGAGCTAACATCCACTGTCCATGG